>JBBPBX010110996.1:0-10790 GCA_038048925.1 Garcialebias charrua | reverse complement strand
AGCATTGACATTTGCAAAGTGGCAAAGCAGCATATCAGTTAATGTACACAGTATATGCATGAGGTAGTAGTTCATGTTGTTATAGAATGGCATATGCAGTAAGGCACATTGGGCATCCTTAAATATCTGGCGATGATGAAGCTCTTCTAATGCATGCTCTACCAACACTTTCTGTGTCTCTGGTGTTAGGGACTTGGTCAGATAATATGCAATCGGAGCTTTCCAATAACCTTGAAGCCCAACCACCATGAACACCAGAGCCTCAGAGGCAATGTCAGCTTCATTTATCCGATCTCCCATGTCCACAAATCCAGACATTGTTTGTGTCTGAGGATCATATTGAACATGCTTTTTGATGGCCATGGCATCCAGCATCAAAGAGACACATCCGTATTTGGCCTCATCTGCTTTGCGACGTTGCTCCAGCATGTCCAACATCATTTTATTTAGACCAGGTTTGGCATCAACAGAGCTCAGCCACCTTAGTAAAATAAAAAAGTAAAAATTTAACCATACAATCATTTAAACACTAAGCATCCCTACTGAAAACACTTGGCATCCCAAAAATAGATGCCATTGCACTAAAAAGTTAAAAATGTAAGCCTTTTTCAGCAAGTTCTACAATTCATGGTAACACAATATGTAGCGCTTAAGTTTCTCCAAGTGATTTAGTTTACAGTCAAACATAATGAAGAATACCTTTGCAATGATCTCGGATGTGGGAGGCAAATATGCAGAGTGTCTCTCAGATAGTGATATGCCTTTGGCCCATGCAAATGGAGCGTAAGGGCAAACTCTCTCTGGGCCTTGGTGTACTTGCTGCCCTGCCTCGACAACAGTTGAACTGGAAGATCTGAAAAACAGTTAAGAGTGATTTAGTGGGTGTCATTTCACCAAAGAACATAAAATACCCTATATACTATGTATTCAATGTAATATTTTTAATTTACCCGAGTAGCATTCAAGCTTGTCTTTTAGCTCTTCATTGATGAGATTTTTCTCCTTCAGTTCCTCTAGAAGAGACAGCATGCTTTTCTTGGCCCTCCTTTCTCTTGCCAAGGCATTCGATTTCTCCCTCTGCAATTTCCTCACTCTAGCTGAGGCTTCATTAAGTTTGGCATATATAGCCTTGGGGCAAGGAGGCAGTGAATACGGGTGGTCAGTGGCCTGCCGCTTGCAGCACTTTCGCCTCTTTGCAGTGGCTTCCAGTTGCTTTGCAAAAATATACAAATATATAAATAATATTAATGTGGAATTTAACAGTTTAAAAAAAAATAATTATTCACTTATCAATTGTGTGAATCAATTAATACTCACAACATCAGACTGAGCTTTATCCTGAGACAGGTCCATTGCCAGGTTGTCTTCTATTCTTCTAGAGGTGTTTGAGCCTCTTGTTTTTACAAGCTAAAATAAACAAAAGTAGAGTGTCTAAAATGTGCTATGTAAAGAACAACACATTGTTTATTGCTAAATTTGCAGAAAGAAATACTAAACTGTGACATTTAACCACATATTTATATATACAGTAGTTTATAGACATATCAATCTTATACATCTTGAAATCTTGTAGGTCGATGATACATACCTTTTGAAGATGCGATGGAAAATTGAAAAGTGTTGGAACAACACTATCTTTTAATCTAACAGTCTGCCCTGTCCGATCGAAGTCCTCAGAACTGAAGTGATCACTGCAGAGCAGTGTCCTGTCCAGGGCAACAAAACCCTCTCTTCTCAGGGCAACTTCCCACTGCCGCCTCCTCTCTCTGGTTTTGGGAAACCTTAAAAACATGAAGAAGATGGTCATTATTTTCCACACTTCCTTTCTTTACCTTTGAATTATAGTAATGACAATTATACACATATATCATACTTTTGGTGTGCTTGCATTTACTTTTGGTACAATAAAACAGCTATTAAAAATTGTGTCCAAAAGAAACACTAAATCATACATCATAATTTATATAAAGATACTTTTACAAGCCGTATACCATACCATACCATTTTATTTATAGAGCACTTAAAACAACAACAAGGTCAACCAAAGTGCTGTAAATATATATTATGTCATTATTATGTAAATATATATTATGTATAATATTATGTCAATAATATTATCTCACATTTTGGTGTGTAGCATGACCAATAATGTGCACTGATCCAAAATATAACTATGATTATTCTAATTAAAGTAATAATACTGTCACAGAGTCTTACTTGTGAAATGTGATCCCAAGGTTTCTTGTTTTGATGTTACGCCTATTGGAGCATCCATAGGCTGCACAAAAGTCAGGCATCTTGTCAAAGAGTATTTCTGTAAAACACAAAGCAGTAATTAGTGTTGAACATACCAAACCGCTTGGAAATCATGTGCAGCTTTAGTTCAGTTAAAAACAAAGAGCTCCTAGTGATCTAAGAATGCTGGGGAAATATTTGGAATACTGTACTAGCTAGCCCTTAATCAAAGGCTCTTGTTAATAGTATGCTAATAAATACAATCATGATCAAGATAGTCATTTACAGTAGTTTGTAATAAAATAGTTATTGGTGTAATAAAAACAGATTCTAGATTCTCGATGAGTGTGACACCCAAAACATGAATAAAACGTTTTAAAAAAGACAAAAGTGCTGTCTGACTACCAAAGAAATCATAGCCACGTTAATAACGTTTTTAAAAAGATAAACCGTTTGTAAATCCGTCAAGATTACAGCGAGTTAAGAGTATTTTTGTTTGTGTAAACCCCTCACCTCCATTCAGTTTCAACAGCTGCAGCTAATGTTGCTGTCTGTCGCAAGATGGCTGCCACGTGACGACGCCGGAGACTCCGCCTCAGCTTATCTAGTGTTTATTATATCTATGAGGTGGTCTATCAGGCTGTTTGCAGTCACACATTCCTCATACAGCTCATCCATAGACATGTTTAGCCTGCCAAAAGGTGTTAAAGTTCATTAGTGATACATAGCCTAGGTTATGTAGTGATAAATAAATGGAAAAACGTGTATTGTTTATATTTATAATTTAGCATTGTATTTAAACTACATTTTGAAATGTATTTATTAATTTACCTATATGAACTGTGTTTTTTTAAAGATGGACAAGGTTGTATGTTTGCATAGTGTAAAGTAAATTCACAATTATGTATTTATTTGTACGTGTCAATTGTACACTTTTGTTTATAACTATCAATAATTAAACATGGTTCACCACTACACTGGAAATTATTGAATTTTTACCTGCCAACCAGGTGAAGACTTTCAGTGATCTTCTCCACTTCCTCAAAGGATATTTTTCCAGATGCCAGAGAGAGGGGCTGAAGGTGAAAGAGCCAGTTTTCCTCTGAGAAGTCAAACCACTTCTGGACATAACTGATGGCAGTTTTTTTTTTTACATACCATATCTGCCTCTGGTGTTGCCCGGTGCAGAACAAATTGGTCAAGGGTTCTCCTGGTTTTGTTGTCTTTCACGTTTATATTTATTATACAACATTAGTATGTTACTAGGTCACTAGAAGTCAGTAATCAACTGATAAAAAAACCAAAAACTTTCAGCTTACCTCGTAGGCATGTAACGAGATCTCGTTGTACGAGATCTCGCGATATTAAACTCCCGCGATATCTCTCGTTGAGAGGTAACGTTGTCTCGCGAGACGCTAATGCTAGCGCTAGCAGAGCCCCTAGCAAGTCAGCGTCACGGACAGCATGGCTTCGCCGGATGAAGTAAAGTACTCTTGGCTGCAGTTGCTATAGAAGACGCCCCAACTACTGATGGAGGGTCCCGGCGCTGCCGACGCTGCCCCGGATGTCACGCGTAAACACCGGTGTGACCGGTGTTGCCAGATAGAGTCCCACCCACCCAAAGCACTCTTTACCCGCAAAAGTCAGAAGGAAAATCGCGGTGAACCGCCCAATCTGGCAACACTGGTGAGTGACGACGGCTGCTGATGCGGATATTTATGTCAATTTTTGGAAAGTCCTGCGTGAGCGTGAATATCTATATTCTACAAAAAAAACGGCAAAATGAAAGAAAAGTAACGAGGCTATTTTTAAAAAGTAAGGAGTAGAAAGTACCAGTAATTGCGTGAAAATGTAAGAAGTAGAAGTATAAAGTAGGCTGAAAAATAATTACTTTACTAAAGTATAGATAACTAAAATTTGTACTTAAGTAAAGTAACGAAGTATTTATACTTCGTTACTTGACACCTCTGTGAGACACACATGAACGCTGACTAATATACACGTCTTAATTAACGATGAACACAAGCACCTGAGACGCAGACCAGAGACGCAGAGCGGACAGACCAACAGAGAAACAGACACAGGATGTAAGGAGGGAGACAGACCAACAGATGGAGCCAATCCGTACAGTACCCCGCCCCCCATCAAAGACGCCCCCCGGCGTCCCCAAAGAACACCCCCCAAAAACGGGGCGGGCAGAGGGAGGAACCGCAGGGACGGCAGGCACGAGAAAACACAAGGACAAGGGACAAAACACAAGGACAACAAACCAAAACCGACAGGAACTGGGCCTGGGACAAATGCTAAACACAAAATCTAAACCTAGAAAACTAACGAGCGCCCAAACATCGAGGCCAGGGCGTCGACCTCGGGCAAGGACCCCTCAGGTGGGCGACCGGGAGATCGTCCATTGCACAGGATCCCGTCCGGTGGATGACCGGGAGGCCGTCCATCCTGCAGAGACACATCAGGCGGGCGACCCGGAGGCCGTCCATCGAGCAGGGTCACATCAGGCGGGCGACCGGTCAGGCGGGCGGCAGGAAGGCCGTCCACCACCAGGAACCTCCGTTAGTGACGAGCAAAGGTGGGCGCCTGACCGCTAGGGAGCGCTAAAGCGCTAATCCGCTGATAGTGGACCTAAACAATTTGTTAGCTTTACAACGGATTGACTAACTTTTATAATTCATAAGCGGAATTGCGCTATTTTTATTTAAAATGCAATACCGCTAATAACTAATTATCTATCAGTAAAAATGAAAAAACTTATTTACGGGCTCTTAAATCAACCGGACAACTGCTAACAGACCATATCCTGTCAGCGCCGGATGTGGTCCGTGACAAAAAAGCGTCCCCCTCAGTCTCTTGGCTAGAGAGAGCGCAGTTAGCAGCCAGTGTGTTACTCTGCAGCCTTATTGCTTGTTTTCGAAGAGTCAGACGAAGAGTTTTTAACATGGAGGGTGAACTTATGGATGTTTCTCAGCGGCCTACGCGACGCGTCTGGATTTAAAAAAAGTAGTTCGCCATTTGCCCTCTTCAAAATGGCGGCGGCCACAGAAGCTAAGGACTTTCCAAGAAAACACGGTAAAAACAATTATTTCTTTGCTGAGAAAAAATATATTTCTTAGCTGACTTTATAGCACAAGGTTTTTCTGAGCTTAACCGGTTCACGAAATGGTCAAATCTGCTGGATTAAAAAAAGTAGTTCGCCATTTGCCCTCTTCAAAATGGCGGCCGCGACGGCCACAGAAGCTAAGGACTTTCCAAGAAAACACGGTAAAAACAATTATTTCTTTGCTGAGAAAAAATATATTTCTTAGCTGACTTTATAGCACAAGGTTTTTCTGAGCTTAACCGGTTCACAAAATGGTCAAATCTGCTGGATTTAAAAATAGTTCGCCATTTGCCCTGTTCAAAATGGCGGTTAGCATGTTAGCATTAGCGTCCGCTAGCATTGCTAATACATAAGCGCTTTTGAAATTGCGGACCTAAATAAATTAATAAGTGCTTTAGAAATAGCGGAACTAATTTTTGGATTAACGCTGCCCAGCACTGGTGACGAGGCCTCAGGACAGTTGAAGACGAGGATGGCACCCTCCAGGGCCCACCCAGAACAGGAAGCGAGGAAGGCGCCCTCTAGGGCCCTCCCAGAACAGGAACCACGCCGGCAGGGGCACAGGCGTTTTCGACTGGGCCACCTCTGTCGGCAGGGCCACGTTCCACAGGAGCCCCATCATGTAGCGCAGTGACGCTAAGCGATGAGATGTCAGACGAGACGTCTTTGGACGTTGAGACGCCAGACAAGACGTCTTCGGGCATTGAGACGTCAGACGAGATGTCGTCGGGCGTTGAGACATCAGCTGCTTCTTCGAGCGGCGAGGAGACGTCAGCTGCTTTTTCGAGCGGCGAGGAGACGTCAGCTGCTTCTTCGAGCGGCGAGGAGACATCAGCTGCTTCTTCGAGCGGCGAGGAGACGTCAGCTTCTTCTTCGAGCGGCGAGGAGACGTCTTCTGGAGCCGGATCAAGGAGAGACAGGTCAGACAAGAACAGATCAGATGGGAGGCCTGGACACCATCCATCAAGCTAGGGCCGATCAGGCAGGCGGTTGAGAGGTCGTCCATCAGGCCTTTCAAATGGAAACAAGACAGGAACGAGAGTTTCAGGTAGGTCTATGTCCTCTGGAGCCGGAGGCAGGGCAGCGCCCTCTGGCTGCAAGACCTCTGGACAGCAGAAGAGGTGGCACCCTCCAGGGCCCAGAACAGTAACGTGAGGGGCTCCCTCCTGAGACCCCTCTGGACAGGAAATGTAAGTCCTCAAACGTTATGAGAAGACCCTCCATCGACGTGGAGGCGTCAGCGGTGAGAGGACCCTCCATCGACGTGGAGGCGTCAGCGGTGAGTGGACCCTCCATCGACGTGGAGGCGTCAGCAGTGAGTGGACCCTCCATCGATGTGGAGGCGTCAGCGGTGAATGGACCCTCCATCGACGTAGAGGCGTCAGTGGTGAGTGGACCCTCCGTAGGCGATGCTGGTGACGCAGCGTCCTCTGTGGACGATGCGGAGGCAGGACCCTCTGTAGGTGATGCTGGTGACGCAGCGTCCTCTGTGGACGATGCGGAGTAGGGTTAGATTAAAATCTTAGGAATAGATTAAAAACTGGTATTAAGGATGTGATTTCTGAAACTCCAACAGGTTTTATGTCTAAAAGATCAATTCACGACAACATTAGACTCGTCCAAGATTTACTCGAGTACAATGATCTGATTGAGGACAAAGGCTTCATTCTTTTCTTAGACTTCTACAAAGCCTTTGACATGCTGGAGCATCAGTTTCTATTCAAAGTCTTACACTTATTTGGTTTTGGGCCAAACTTTTGAAAAATTATAGAAAGCTTTTATAATGACACTACAAGCTTGGTTGCTCTTCAACATGGCACCTCTCCTCGTTTTGCCATTAATAGAGGAGTAAAACAAGGCTGCAACATTTCTCCATTCCTCTGGCTGTTGAAGTGTTGGCTATCTTTAAAAAAAAAACTCAAACATTCCAAAATTGAAAATTTTTGATGACCAAATTATAATCAGCCAACTAGCTGACGACACCACAATCTTTTAGAAGAATCTAGATCAAACTCCTAAAGTCCTTGAATTAATTAATACATTTTCCAAAGCATCAGGTCTAAAGGGCGAGGCAGACCTCTGCGTTGTTGCCAGCGCCGCTCGACGCGCGCATGCTGCGTGCAGGCTGTTCACAGCAGAGCTCTGCTTGAGCAGCTGCGCGCGGAGCGTTTACCTACAGGTAGAGGTGTCGTTTCTTCGCCCGAGCCCGACCCTACCCGAGCCCTACCCGACTTCGGGTAGGGTAGGGCCATATTTTTGCGTTTGATTGGCGGGCCGGGTCGGGCTCGGGCTTTGATGTGGTTTTTTTTAATCATACAGCACAAACAAAACTAAATAAAAATGCACACAATATAAAATTGTTTTAATCTGCTTGTAAAGAATATAAGGCAGTAAGTTTACTGATGAGGAAATAATTAATAGAGTGAATTTAGATGGTGAAAACCGCAGCGCAGCCACTAAATTGCGCAACTCAGCCAGAGAGCAGGCGCGCCTGGACAGCGTCTCCCCCGACATGCTGGACTTTTTAGTGACATTTCTCGAACCATTTTACCGTGCACAGAGAGAACTGGAGGGTGACAAATATCCCACCATCAACCTGGTTTGTCTCTGGAATGAGAAACTGAAGCAACACTGCCAGTCCTCACACACAGACTCTCCGCAGCAGGCGTTTCTGCGCCGCAGACATGCAGAAGTGCTGGAGCGCAAAATTATTATCCACGACTTGCACAGAGTTGCATTATTTCTGTGGCCTAACTTTAACAAGCTCAAAATGATGTCACCAGCTGACGTGCGTCAGGTGCACGCTCACGTCCGCACACTGCTCTCATCTGCGGCGGAACAAGTTGCCGCATTCCTGACATTCCTGAAGCTTCAACATCAAAAGTCACCGCGAGCAGCGCGCTCACACCTCCTCCATCAAAACACAGAAGAACAACATCAAGTTCTTTTGCTGAGTGGGAGAACGCAGTAAAAGCTTAATAAATAAACGTAGTGTTTTTTTTTTTTTTTTTTGTTTTTTTTTAATCGGGTAGGGTCGGGTCGGGCGGTGATTTCTAGGAAATCAGCGGGCTCCCTCGGGCTTGGGTAATTAAACTAAGGGCTCGGGTAGGGTAGGGCCGTGGATTTCCGGCCCTATGACAGCTCTACCTACAGGACAAACTGAGTCAGAGTCAGAGTCAGAGAGAATTTATTGTCATTTGCACCGCATGTAGTACATGTGTTGAAAACGAGATTATGTACACAGGGTCCCAGTTACATCCAACAACAAATGCAAGAGAAATACAATAATAACATCTAGGATTAACTAAGAGAGACATCACATCAGCTAGTAATACACTAAGCCCTAATGTAGTAGAAAAACATCATTATAAACAGCAGCACGAACATGAGCAGATGGTCACAGATGAACGCAGCAACAAGAAACAGATCAGTACAGTATCAGTATGATGTGACATTTTGCAGTGTTTATTCTTATTATTTATTTATTCATGAGTCTGACAGCCTCAGGGTAGAAGCTGTTTCTCAGTCTAGTGGTTCTAGGTAGCTGATTGGTCATTTGCTGACACGCCTACTGAAATGATTGACAGGTCTGAGTGGTGAGAAAAGCCACAGGCTGCGCAGCGTTTTTCTGTGTTTATATGTTAATAAAAAGTTAAAATAAATAAAATAAAAACAGGGAACGCTGCTCCTGCAGCCCACAGCCCACCAGGAAATATTTAGAACCTGGCGTATCCACGTTGGACATGAGTTTAGTTCACTTGTGACAAGTTCATTCATTCCTCCTCATCGGAGGAGGAAGTGAATGGTGACCGCTTCAAGCGATCACTTGACTTTTGGCAAAAAAACAAAAGAAAAGTCCGATCAGCGATGAAGAAGGGATATTTAATACATTTGTGTCTCATACAAAACAGTCCGCCACCGGGCAGTTTATTCTGAGACAACGCGCGCGCGTGAGCGGTCGTAAAATTTGAGCTTGGCGCGTTCACGCGCGCATTCAAAGGCTTGTCCCGCTGCGCTCACACGGCGTGGCACGGCGCTCGTACCGACGCGGAGCTATGCCTCGCCCTTAACTTTGAATCTACAGAAATGTGAACTGATGGCGATTCATAGCACTAATTTCACAGAAGCATATGGTATTCCCATTAAATCCTCAGTGAAATATCTTGGAATGGTAATAACTAAAGATACTAAACTCAGTGAAACTCTTAACATAGAAAATAAAATCCAGAACTGCAAATCTCAGTTAAACGGTTGGAATCAAAGAGACCCTATTCGGGAGAACCTACCTAACTAAAATGGAATCACTGTCTCGTTGTATTTATCCGGCTTATTCGATGGCCATACCTAATAAATATATTAAAGTCATAAATCAACTAAACTTTAACTTCATCTGGAAAAAGCGAGCCCACTACTTAAAAAAAGCAAACATGGTAAAAGATTTTAAAGATGGTTTACAAACAATTGACTTTGAATGTTTAAATGCTGTCTTAAAAATAAACTGGCTGAAATCTTTTTCATGAATGGAAATAGTATTTGGTATTGTCTTCCCAATTAAAGGTTTGTTTAAAAAAATTGGTGGTATAGACTTTGTTCTCAAATGTGACTTTAATGTTGTTAAACTCCCTGTGAAGCTAGCTGATTTTCACAAGCAGGTGTTATGTTGGAAACTCATGTACTCACACAATTTTACTCCCCACCAAACTCCGATCTAGAATAATAGATATGTGCTGCTACATAGAAATAAATCTCTGTATTTGGATCGCTGGATGGAAAAGGGCATTTGGTCCATAAAACATCTTCTAAAGGACAATGGAAGCTGGTTGTCTTATGAAGATTTCTGCACACTATATAATTTGAACTGCTCATTTTCTCAGTTTAACACTGTTATAAACTCTATCCCTACTGCAGTCAAATGTATGGTCCAAAATATAAGCACTGAAACAGCTAACCTCCATTTACCTACACTTCAAATAAATGGAGTTAACCTTTTGGATAAAAGTAACTAACAAAAGGTTGCGTCGACATCTAAACAACATTATATTTCCTGTACGTCCAAATCGAAACTCCATCCTGAGTTTGTTTTCAAACTCTGAAGCCAATAAGTGGAGGACTGATTCTTAAATACCCCTTAAGTCCTAAAGCTAAAGAAATACATTTTAAAATTCTCAATAACATTTTTCCATCCAGAGAACTGCTAAGACAGAGATTTAATTTTGACGTTAACAACTGTACTTTTTGTGACAACGATATTGAAACAACAGACCATCTCTTCTTCTACTGCGTTCTTCTTCTACTTGCTAAACACTTTATCTCTGTTGTATATGCCACATGTTTTGTGTAAATTTTGCTCAAACTTAAAAAAATTAAAAAAAGGTTGGGAATAAAAAAAAAAAAGGTTGGGGATGGTGTCGGAATGTGCCTAACTAACCTATACTTACCTCTG
>JBBPBX010110995.1:0-10791 GCA_038048925.1 Garcialebias charrua | reverse complement strand
CCGGAGCCTTGCCACCGCGGAGCTTTTTAACCACCTCGGCGACCTCAGCACCAGAGATCGGAGAACCCGACCCAAAGTCCCCAGGCTCCGCTTCCTCAGTGGAAGACGTGCCAGTAGGATTGAGGAGGTCTTCGAAGTATTCCGCCCACCGACTCACAACATCCCGAGTTGAGGTCAGCAGCACGCCACCCCCACCATAAATGGTGTTGGTCGCGTACCTCTTTCCCCCCCTGAGACGCCGGATGGTGGACCAGAATCGCCTCGAAGCCGTACGGAAGTCATTCTCCATGGCCTCTCCGAACTCCTCCCATGCCCGAGTTTTTGCCTCAGCAACCACCCGAGCCGCATGCCGCTTGGACTGCCGGTACCTATCAGCTGCTTCCGGGGTCCCACAAGCCAAAAAGGCCCAATAGGACTCCTTCTTCAGCCTGACAGCATCCCTCACCGCCGGTGTCCACCACCGGGTTCGAGGGTTGCCACCACGACAGGCACCAACAACCTTGCGGCCACAGCTCCGATAAGCTGCCTCGACAATAGAGGCGCGGAACATGGCCCACTCGGACTCCATGTCCCCCGCCTCCCTCGGAACGTGTTCAAAGCTCTCCCGGAGGTGGGAGTTAAAGCTCCGTCTTACGGGAGACTCTGCCAGACGTTCCCAGCAGACCCTCACAATACGTTTGGGTCTGCCAGGTCTGACCGGCATCCTCCCCCACCATCGGAGCCAACTCACCACCAGGTAGTGGTCAGTTGACAGCTCCGCCCCTCTCTTCACCCGAGTGTCCAAGACATGCGGCCGCAGATCAGATGAGACGACAACAAAGTCGATCATCGAACTGCGACCTAGGGTGTCCTGGTGCCAAGAGCACATATGGACACCCTTATGCTTAAACATGGTGTTCGTTATGGACAATCCATGACGAGCACAGAAGTCCAACAACAGAACACCACTCTGGTTCAGATCAGGGGGGCCGTTCCTCCCAACCACACCCCTCCAGGTCTCACTGTCATTGCCCACGTGAGCGTTGAAGTCCCCCAGTAGAACAAGGGAGTCCCCAGGAGGCGCACTCTCCAATACCCCCTCCAAGGACTCCAAAAAGGGTGGGTAGTCTGAGCTGCCGTTTGGTGCATAGGCACAAACAACAGTCAGAGCCCGTCCCCCCACACGTAGGCGAAGGGAGGCTACCCTCTCGTTCACCGGGGTGAACCCCAACGTACAGGCACCAAGATGGGGGGCAACCAGTATGCCCACTCCTGCTCGGCGCCTCTCACCAGGGGCAACTCCAGAGTGGAAGAGTGTCCAACCCCTCTCAAGGAAACTGGTTCCAGAGCCAGAGCCATGCGTTGAGGTGAGTCCGACTATTTCTAGTCGGAACCTCTCAACCTCACACACTAGCTCAGGCTCCTTCCCCACCAGAGAGGTGACATTCCATGTCCCAATGGCCAGCTTCTGTAGCCGAGGATCAGACCGCCAGGGTCCCCGCCCTCGGCCACCACCCATCTCACATTGCACCCGACCCCTTTGGCCCCTCCCACAGGTGGTGAGCCCATGGGAAGGGGGACCCACGTCTCCTCTTCGGGCTGTGCCCGGCCGGGCTCCATGGGTAAAAGCCCGGCCACCAGGCGCTCGCCAGCGTGCCCCACCTCCGGGCCTGGCTCCAGAGTGGGGCCCCGGTGACCCGCGTCCGGGCGAGGGAAAACTTAGTCCATTAATTGTACTCATCATAGGGGTTTTTGGGCTGCACTTTGTCTGGTCCCTCACCTAGGACCTGTCTGCCTTGGGTGACCCTACTAGGGGCATGAAGCCCCTGACAGCATAGCTCCTATGATCATTGGGACATTCAAACCCCTCCACCACAGTAAGGTGGCAGCCCGGGGAGGGGCAGGCGTTCGTAGCAGGCGTATATAATCCAATTTGTTGTCCAAGGAGCGCACGTTAGCCAAAACCATGGATGGGATTGCCGGCTTGTGTGGGTTAGCTGCTAGCCTAGCTCTGATACCTCCGCGCTTACCCCGCTTCTGCTTTCTGTCACGCCTCTTGTGGCGCTTCCACGGCGGGCGCCATGAAGGGAGGCTCGAGGCTGGCTTCCAGAGTAGGCCTCACTCACGAAGCTTCTCCTCGAGTTCGCTGTTTATTCCCAAATGAGTGGTTTTTCCGACATCAAGCAGGAACTCACGGCTATACTTGCGTTCTTGAACACGTAGACATGACGAAGACGTGCCGGCAAATTGCGGCATGGACAATAAAGACGAAAACTCAGTGTTGTCGGGAGAGAGAGAAGCCGCAGCGCGTGCGCGCGCCGCCATCTGCGTACGCCACAATCTGCGCATGCGTCTAACAGAAACTGAAACTTACCACTTGTGTATGTTGACCTGTGTCAAGAGTGAGTCATTGACACATGTGGGGGAGAGAATCCAGTGAGTTTTCAAAATAACTTGTTTCAAAATAAGTTTTATTATTTAAAAAAAAAAAAAATTCTGCGCCCGGTACAAATTGACCCACGGCCCGGTACAAATTGACCCACGGCCCGGTACCGGTCTACAGCCTGGTGGTTGGGGACCACTGATGTAGACCACATTCAGTCAGGTCCAGTTCAAAACCTCCAAACTTAGAAAGTTCAAACCTGTTTTTATCCATGGATCTGTAGTTTGATGACTTTGATGGTTCTGCTCTGCTGCACGTTTGATCTGTGCACGTGCTGTTTGTTGATGAATTATTTCATGTGCACGTGGTGTTTGTTGATGAATTATTTCATGTGCACGTGCTGTTTGTTGATGAATTATTTCATGTGCACGTGCTGTTTGTTGATGAATGGTTTCATGTGCACGTGCTGTTTCATGTGTTTTAAACAGTTTTTATTCTTGTTTTAAAGCACACTGAGCTGCTCTGCAGGAAAAGTTTTATACAAATAAAGTTTGACTGGACTCAGACCAGGTCTGAACAGAACCAGGAGTTTAGATTGTCAACCAGTTTCTGTGAAATTAATTTATTAAATTAATTTAATGACTATAAAAAGAAAATCAAAATTTGTTTTGTTTTTTTCTGACCACAAAACTAAAAGCAGCTCATATT
Source organism: Garcialebias charrua (assembly GCA_038048925.1). Classification (NCBI taxonomy): domain Eukaryota; kingdom Metazoa; phylum Chordata; class Actinopteri; order Cyprinodontiformes; family Rivulidae; genus Garcialebias; species Garcialebias charrua. Next base: position 7,721 of record JBBPBX010110995.1, on the reverse strand, counting down.
TAATATTATATTTTGATATTTAAAAATTAAAATCAAGAAACTTCTCCTTTTAGTGCTGATCTAAGCTGTGGAGTGGTAGTAGCTGAGAGTGGTCCACAAGCCAGACTCTGAGCTCTAACAGACCAGCTGAGATCTCAGAATATCACATGAGATGGTTCATAACATTATTTACAAGGTTTGACCAAAACGCTACAAGTTTCTCATCACAAGATGATCTTAGTGTCAAACTGTGGGATGAAAGGTGGCGGGTGATATGCATTCCTTCAAGGAATGCTAGGCCTTGAATGGATTCAGTTTTTGTGTCTCTGACATCCAGTAAAACTAATTCTGTCCACTTCAATCATTTAGTTCATATTTCAGTTTGAACCTGCATCCTGTTGGCTTCAGCTCACATCTTTTATTCTTTATTCAGATTGGAGAACTGCAGGTTGTCAAAGATCAGCTGTTCTTCTCTGGTGTCAGCTCTGAAGTCCAACCCCTCCCATCTGATAGAACTGGACCTGAGTCAGAACCAGCTGTCTGACTCTGGAGTGAAGGAGCTCTGTGGTTTCCTGGAGAGTCCAAACTGTAGACTGGAAGTTCTGAGGTCAGTTCACTGCAGCTGTTGGAGGTTTTCTATGTTTGTCCAACTAAAATCATTCCCTGATACTTCACAATTTATTCATTTATAAATGTTTCATTCATTTCTAAAGTTCAACTTGAACACGTCTGTTTTGAAGTTTCTCTTTCCAAACGTCTAAAAACCTTTTTAGAACAAAAACATGTTTGATGCTTGTTTTAACTTTAAAGCTCCCCTGACATCATCTTTGAACTTTCCATAAAATGGCACAACACATATATATTTTAAGATTGAACTATGATCGTTTTTGCTAAAACAATGTTAAATTAATTAAAATTCCTCTCAAAAATAGTTTAAAATTAGCGCCGTTTTTTTACACGGTAAATTCGGGTTTTTCCGGTCACGTGATTGTGACGTCAGATCCAGATCTCTGCTCCAACGCGCACATTGAATACAATGGAGAAAGATACAAACGCATCCGTCGAATTTAGCCATTTAAAACTTTAGATTTTAGCGATTTGGCTTCAGTTCGTGAAGAAGAAGTTATTTTGAGTGATAAACAACAAACAGCAAGGTTTCTTTTGTCCGTGTTGCTTTTTTTTTCAGGAGAGGTTTCACATTCATGAAGTGAGCACCAGATGTCAGCAAAGCTATCGTGATAACTCTTACAGAGCACTGTAGAGTGCTCTGCTTTGCTGACATCTGGTGCTCACTTCATGAATGTGAAACCTCTCCTGAAAAAAAAAGCAACACGGACAAAAGAAACCTTGCTGTTTGTTGTTTATCACTCAAAATAACTTCTTCTTCACGAACTGAAGCCAAATCGCTAAAATCTAAAGTTTTAAATGGCTAAATTCGACGGATGCGTTTGTATCTTTCTCCATTGTATTCAATGTGCCGTTGGAGCAGAGATCTGGATCTGACGTCACAATCACGTGACCGGAAAAACCCGAATTTACCGTGTAAAAAAACGGCGCTAATTTTAAACTATTTTTGAGAGGAATTTTAATTAATTTAACATTGTTTCAGCAAAAACGATCATAGTTCAATCTTAAAATATATATATATATGTTGTGCCATTTTATGGAAAGTTCAAAGATGATGTCAGGGGAGCTTTAAATCACTTTTACTGGATTCAACATGAAACAGTTGTCTCAGCGCTGAAGAAGGAAGAGCGGTCATGTTTTTACCTGTTTCTGCTTCGTTTGTGTGCAGTTTGTTTGTTAGCAAAATATCTCATAAATCACTGCAAATATTCTAATAAACTCTTAGAAAGTCATCATTAGATGAACATCTAGAACTGATGAACTGTGGTGGTTAACCAGATTCAAGATGGCCGCCACAGATAATCAACCTTAGCCTGTACCAAAACATGTGTAACAGTGAATTTTTCAGATACTGAGCTCAAATGTGGTGTGGTAGTAGCTGAGAGTCACAGTTGGTTGGAGAGTTGACCCCAGGATGCAGAAAGATACGAGGAACTTTAATGATGAACTAAAGTACAGATAGAGCTTTGGAGCGCATGTGACTGTGTGAGGGCGTGTCGGGGGCATGTCGGGGCTTTCCGGTCTCGACCGCCATCTTGGCAGGTCATAAAAAATAAAAGAAATTCCGGTGATTTTCCATCGTTTTTGTGCTGTATCTTCCGTCACAATGCTGAAAAGCAGAGCAAAACAAAGTGGACCATATCGTGACAAACTTCTCCCAGAAGACAAAAAAAAAAAAAACTACTTGGAAAAAAAATCAGTAAAATGTCACCCATTTGAAATAAATAAATAAATGGAGCAGAGACCCGGCGTAATATTTGCCTCCACTGACATTCCCAGTCATTTTATCAGACCTGGTCTGTGTCAGTGTTTACACTGCAAATAATTTTAAGAATTGCAAGTCACTGGGAGAGTTGGTCCAATCTATGAACAGCTGGGTAGATGATTTGGACATTTTTAAAGCCCTTGGATTGTAAATACATTGAAGGTATGTTGTTCTTGGCTCCTTATTTTTACATAAATTATTAATATACATTTCTTTCCGAATCAATCAACCTTCTGTATGCTATGAGTATTAAAAACTGTGAACACTTGTAAGAATTAATGAGGAGATCAATATTAAATACTGACCTCTTTATCCTTAATTAATCTACTTATTCAGATTGAATAGTAAATGTTCACGGATTCTGTTCTTTTTCAGTTTACCCAATATTTCTGTGATCTTTATGATGGATAAATACACAAAGCCATTAAGTGACAAAGACGTTAACTTAGTTTGATATGTCAAAGAGACACTATCATTTATTTAAAATAAATCAACTAAATTAACACCATTACACTTGATTGACATGATTTCACTTTCTTTCAATTCAAATACGTCAGCACACTTAAATTTAACACAACAGACATAAATATTAGATGTTAAGCATATTTAGTCTGTGGGCTCTTTAACTTAAAAAATATAGTTTCCAGCTTAGGTTGAGAGGGAAAAGAAATAGGAAAGATTTATGGAGGAAGAAAAGTTAAGAGTTTTAGGGAGTTATCTTGATGTGTTTAACCAGAAACATGGCAGTTCTCCGGCCGATTAAAGCTACACGTTGGTACCCTTGGCAAAGCATTTGACGACTTGTTACCTCGTGAAGATGGTCAGTCTCCCTCGGTCCAGTTTGGTCAGTTCGTTTACCATTCTCAGCGTCTCCAGACGTGCGCCTTGACTCGAACCGAAGTAACGGCAGCTCCTGGTGCTGTTGTTCAAGATAAGACGTTCCTTAAAGGAATGTCAATAAAAGAGAGCTTTTCAGCTGTTGAAGATGGCTTATAACTTGGCATGTTATAAGTCTTTAACTGAATGACGTGTCCTTAGCGTGTGACTAGACGATCATCAGTTCTTTGGAGAAGACCATGGTTTGAGGCTTACTCCAGCAGACTTCAGAGAAAGTAAGATGTGAAGGTTTTAACTGAGACGTGACCCAGAAAATGTGTTCTTTCTGATTGGCCGAATGGCATCATAAGTTGATGTGAGGATGACATCAACATGTTGAAAGGGGGTCAAAAGATTAGTTTGTCAGAAAGATAAAGTGTTAGTTTCAGATGTCAGCATTTTATCATAAAACTGATTCCTTTGCTTTAACACTTTAACAAAATACTGTTGGTTTGATTAAAACAACGTCATTAAGCATCACATATGGGACCTATTAATGATAATAGCTTGATTATTAAATAGGACAAAAACAAAAGTCTTTGGGTGTCTAGATTGTCCTGAGCTCAAGCTAAAATGAATGAGATAAAGTGTTCCTTTTATCTTCACATGCAAGTTCGAGAGGAGAGGAGAAATCCTCCATGTACAACATTTTGAATTAAGCAGAGTATTTGATTTATCTGACATTAAAATGTACTGATGCTCTTACAAATAAAATTATTCTTTTGATCACATCAGCCTAAAATCAAAGATAGAAATAGTCTCTTATTGGTGACTATGTTATCAGATTATAGCTAAATGAATAATTTTGTAGTAAATGTCTTGCTTTACTGAGAGGTCAGTAAAGGTCATCACTGGACAGTTCAAAAACCTTAATTTGACCCTGGGTAGGTCCACTACATCTCCCCCCTTTTGGAAGCCATCGCCAGTCCTTGGGGATGGGGTCCAACACGAAAGGAAACCTTGAACTGTCTTTGATCTTGAAGTAATCCAGCAAGTGGAAAAAAAAAATCAAAAATTATAATCCCATAAAGTTTTTGGAAATTCCATACTGTTCGTAGGTAATCCCATTGCGAAAAGCTTTTAATCCTTTGGAAAACAAAGTCTGTGATCCCTTGGAAAGCAAAGTCTTATAATCCACAGCGGTAATTCCACAGCAGTAAATCCACAACGATTAGTTTTGTTGATTGATCAGCAACAATTGTTTTCATAATCAGCATGTAGAGGGGATCCCTCGATTGACGCAGAGGAGGCGACCCTTGGATGAAGGTTGAAGACCAAGCGTTGGAGCTGCAGGTCCCCACATCGATGGTTGGAGGCTGGTTGGTTTCCAGTCCGTGCCACTCTGGTTCTATGTGTCATGCATTTATGTGGTTTTTAAGGTGGGCTTATGATTGGGATTTTACATTAAGCCTTACCTATATGCACCTGGTATGTAAGCTATCATGGTTTAGATCAGCTACAATTACCAATTAAGGGGTGGATCAAATCTATAAATTAGGTATAGGGATCTGTACCTATAGAATTTTAGAGGGCTTCTGTAACGAAGGCCTCTAATTCCAAACTATTCCTCCATTCATTACTTAGTTTAGGTTAAACTAAAATAAAAATGAAATATAGTTTGATCTAAATGTCTGTTGTCTTTTAGACGAACGACGTAGGATTTGGTATTCCTAATAAATTTTGAAGTCTATGGCGAGACTCATCAAAATGAATAGATAATCTAGAATAGAAACGATCGAATCGGTTCAATTTAGAAATTGTGAGACCAGTGTAGTTTATGGTACCTTGAGTAGCTTTAAACTACATTGACTCTTCGACGATTGAGATTTAACAAAACGAACTGCATGTTGGCATAGTTAAATCCATATCATTCATTAACCAATGTTAATACAAAACCTTTTTGGCTGGGAGTGTTCAGAACCAAACAGTATCTCAACTAATGACAACAGTAATGACTAAACAACACGGAAACAACGTTTCACTGCTTCGACACACTCTTGTCGTCAGATTCCAAAGTGCAACACACAAGAAAACAGGTCTCAACTTTATGACCGAGGTCAAATTAAATCTCGTGGATTTAAACAGTTGTTAAGGTTAGTTTTTTTGTTGTGAGTTTAGGCTTAGCGTTTCTAAGTTCAAATTGGACAATGTGACTTATAGGGTGGGAAATTACGGTAGTTTAAACCTGATTAGTTTATTTACTAACTTGTGCTTGGACGACCTTATTATCCCATGAAGTCGGTGTGTTTGTGAGATCTTTGTCTTTTGTGGAGTCATTGAACGCCTTGTAAGGTTTGATCTGATTTCGATGTACCCATTTAGCAATTGGCTCTTTGCGGCCTTTGCTGATTTTGATTTCGTAGACGACTGAGGACACTTTGTCTGTTATCAGATGAGGTCCAGTCCACCTGGGCATTAGTTTGCGGGCGAGAGTTCCGGTCTCGGACCCTCCTTTCCCGGTTGCTGGAGCGAACGTATAGTACCAGACTCTGTCTCCCACTTGGAGTTCATTGTGAGAGGCCTTCTGGTCGTAGTACGCCTTGCGTCCTTCAGCGGATTTTTCCAGGTTTTTCTGGGCGAAAGCAAAAGTGTTTCTGAGGTGTACATTCAAATCTTTCATGTATTGTTGTGTAGTGTAGGCTGTCGCCATGGCGGCGTCGCCTGGTTGGTACAACAGGTGTAGAGGGAGAGTCATTTGTCGACCGGTCATCATCTCGAAGGGAGAGATGCCAGTTGATGTGTGTGGAGTGGCTCTTATGGCCATGAGGACCAGAGGGAGTTTCACGTCCCAGTCCTTGTGGTTTGCAGCCACGTATTTCTTCAAAATACTCACCACAGTTCTGTTTGCTCTTTCTACTTGGCCTGAAGCCTGTGGGTGGTAGCCGACATGAAAGTTGGCCTTGACGCCTAGCGTCTTCCACAGTTCTTTCATCACTTCACCTGTGAAGTGTGTACCTTGGTCTGAGTTCACCCGAAGGGGAAGTCCAAACCTTGAGAATATATGATTCATTAACAACATAGCAGTGGTTTGTGCTGTGTCGTTAGGAGCTGGTAGGCATTCTACCCATTTGGTGAATGCACAGGTTACCGTGAGAAAATATTTATTTCCTCTAGAGCTCTTAGTGAGTGGTCCAACCCAGTCGATCTGGAGGTCAGACCATGGGAATGCAATGCCTCTGCTTTGCAGTGGTGCTCTGTGAAGTGGTCTGGTTGGCTGAAACTGGCCACAGACCACGCACCCTTCAATGTAGTCCTTGACATCCTTCTTCATTCCAGGCCAATAGGCAATTTGTTTTAATGCCGTCAGCGTGGCTTTATCTCCTTTGTGTCCTGCGGACGGGAGATCATGGGCATGAACTAACATCACCCCCCTTTGGTCATGGGGAACCACGAACACAGGTGAGGACGTTGGTCCATGAGCAAAAGTTAAGATGCCCTTGATTAGTTTTAGCTGTTTGCGCAGCTGATAGAGGACCTTAAGGTCTGGATCGGAATCCAGGTCGTCTTTAGACGGACTATTTTTGTTCGGATCAGTCAGGTACAGTATCATGGAGTTGATAGCAGGATCCGACTTTTGTAGTTGGATGATGTCTGGGTCAGTCAGTGCGGGTCGTACAGAGACTGCGTTGTCAGCAGGTCTGGCTGCGGCCTGGGCACGTGTGACTGCCATAACCCTGACCGTAGGTTGTATTGACAGAGTCTTGATTAACCAGGAGGGGTCGAAGGACCATAGAGGACCTTCGTCGGCTCCTTCTTTGGCTAAGGAATCTGCAATGTCATTGTAGTGCTTGTCATCGCCTGGGACTCTAGAATGCCCTGGAACTTTCTTCCAGTAGATCTGTAAGTCGTGTGATGTCACCAAGTGATCACACGCTATGAAAAGCTCTTTGTGTTTGACCACTTTTCTGTCGCTTGTTAGGAAACCGTTCTGTTTCCACACAGCGAGGTGACAAGCGAAACTCAAACGAGCATAGTTAGAGTCAGTGCAGATGACTAGCGTCTTGATGGAGCGTTCTACTACCATCTGGAGAGCTATTAGGATTCCTGCAATCTCAGCGTACTGAGAAGTCTGAGATCCTAATTTGTAGCTGAAAGTTATCTGCTCTTGGTCTTGGAGGAGGACCCCTCCAACACCTGCTCTGCAGATCTTGTCGCGGAGGAATGAAGATCCATCCACGTACAATGTTGTCATATCTTTGCAGATATTGTCATCAAAGAAGTGGTGATTCGGGTCTTCAGTTACTGGGGGTTTTACCTCAACCGGCGGCTGGGTGGCTGGTACATCTTGTGTACACTTCTGGCAGATTGCCAAGTCCGTCCCCAGATGTGACTTCTTGTTTTGACCATAACGTATGTCTAGGTTAAAACTTTGAAGCGCCATGAGCCACGTTGCAACACGTGAGTTTGTCACCACACCATCTCTGATGCGTTCACTGTTAAGAAAGTGTCACTGGCTGGTGTTGTGTTTCCACAA
>JBBPBX010110994.1:0-10791 GCA_038048925.1 Garcialebias charrua | reverse complement strand
AGAGATTAGCCAAGAAGAAATATGACAGTGAGAGGACTGAAGAGAGGAGACAGGAATATAAGGAGATGGGACATAGAGCAAAGAGGGAAGTAGCTAAGGCAAAGCAGAGGGCGTACAATGAGTTATATGGGAGACTGGACACTAAAGAGGGCGAGAAGGACTTGTACCGATTGGCAAGACAGAGGGATCAGGCTGGAAAGGATGTGCAGCAGGTTAGGCTTATTAAAGATGGGAATGGGAATGTTCTAACAAGTGAGGAGAGTGTGATGGGAAGATGGAAGGATTACTTTGAGGAGCTAATGAATGAAGAGAATGAAAGAGAAAGAAGAGTGGAGGTACTAGAAACTGTGGACCAGGAAGTGGGAAAGATTAGTGAGGGTGAAGTCCGGAAAGCTCTGAAAAGAATGAAGAAGGGGAAGGCAGTAGGACCTGATGACATACCAGTGGAGGTTTGGAAATGTCTTGGAGAGATGGCAGTGAGGTTTTTGACTCAAATATTTAATGGAATATTTGAGGGTGAGAAAATGCCTGAAGAATGGAGAAGAAGTGTGCTGGTTCCCATTTTTAAGAACAAGGGTGATGTACAGAGTTGTAGCAACTACAGGGGAATTAAGTTGATGAGCCACACAATGAAGATCTGGGAGAGAGTTGTGGAAGCAAGACTTAGACAAGATGTGACTATCTGTGAGCAGCAGTATGGTTTCATGCCAAGAAAGAGCACCACAGATGCCATCTTTGCTTTGAGGATGTTGATAGAGAAGTACAGAGAGGGTCAGAAAGAACTCCATTGTGTGTTTGTGGATTTAGAAAAAGCTTATGACAGGGTACCAAGAGAAGAGGTGTGGTATTGCATGAGGAAATCTGGAGTGGCAGAAAAGTATGTTAGACTGGTACAGGACATGTATGAGGACAGCAGGACAGTGGTGAGATGTGCTGTGGGAGTGACAGATAGCTTCAAAGTGGCGGTGGGATTGCATCAAGGATCGGCTCTGAGCCCCTTCCTGTTTGCTCTGGTGATGGACCGACTAACAGATGAGGTCAGGCAGGAATCCCCATGGACTATGATGTTTGCAGATGACATTGTGATCTGTGGTGAGAACAGGGAACAAGTGGAAGAGAACTTGGAGAGGTGGAGGTATGCTCTTGAAAGAAGAGGAATGAAAGTCAGTCGTAGTAAGACAGAGTACATGTGTGTGAATGAGAGGGAGGCCAGTGGAACAGTGAGGCTACAAGGAGCAGAGGTCACAAAGGTGCAGGACTTCAAGTACTTGGGGTCCACTGTCCAGGAAAATGGGGAATGTGGTAAAGAGGTGAAAAAGAGAGTCCAGGCAGGATGGAGTGGATGGAGAAAAGTTTCAGGAGTGATTTGTGACAAAAAGGTGTCAGCAAAGGTCAAAGGAAAAGTTTACAAGACAGTGGTGAGACCAGCTATGTTGTATGGTCTGGAGACAGTGGCATTGACAAAAAGACAGGAGAAAGAACTGGAAGTGGCAGAAATGAAGATGCTGAGGTTCTCCTTAGGAGTGACAAGGATGGATAAGATCAGGAATGAGATCATCAGAGGTACAGCACATGTTGAACAACTGGGAGATAAAGTTAGGGAGGCCAGACTGAGATGGTTTGGACATGTCCAGAGGAGGGACAGTGGTTATATTGGTAGAAGGATGTTAGAAATGCAGCTGCCAGGAAAAAGACAAAGAGGGAGACCAAAGAGGAGATATATGGATGCAGTTAGAGAGGACATGGAGGTAGTTGGAGTGAGGACAGAGGATGCAGAGGACAGAGTGAGGTGGAGGAGGATGACTCGCTGTGGCGACCCCTGAAAAGGGAAAAGCCGAAAGAAGAAGAAGAAGAAGAAGAAGATCAATATATTGAAAGTGAAAGATTAAGCTATTTCCTAAAACAGTGCCAAAGACTAAGCGTTTGTAACTAACATAGATATGAAGTTTATTCTAAAGTTAACTTAAAATGTACAGTCTGCACTTGGACAGAAACACTCTGGACATCAAAGCTTGTTGCTATTCTTCATCGGCCTTGCTGTTTCTGTTGTGTTAGCAACATTTTCACATGTTTAAATTATGTAAAATTAAAAGAGCCATTCATTTCCACACACCATTGGTTTCCCATCTCGCCTCGCTTGTCATTTAGGACCACTATGTAAGTACAGGAGCCCATTAAGGACAACACATTGCCTGATAGTGTCAGCACTTTGTGCTTTTAACTACCACTGTAATTTGTGGGCAGTATCTAATTGGTTGTGTTTTTTGTTATTTGTGCCTTAAGATGTTACTACGGTATACCCTACACATCTTTTACTCGTTTGTAGAAGAGGGTAGCAGCCAAAGCTTCTAAACAAGCCGCGTGCTGTCAACACTTCAACTGAATTTTCAGTGTGTGTACGACAAACATTTAAGTTATGTCACATTTCTTAGAAATATATCCAGTCTTTTACCATGCCTGCAGCTGTACCATGTTAGGTGGCATTTTAACATCCAAATGAGCAATTCAATTTACTTCTTCACAATTTTCTTAAGCTATCTTGGGGGAAAAATGGAAATCATTTCAAAGCATTTTAGGGAGAAAAAACATGTTTTTTTTTACAAGTGAAGTTCGTGAAAGTGTCTAAATTCTCACATCTTTGCCTGTTAGTGTGTAGTCCCATCAAAAAATAATAAGGATAATAAAAATGTCTGCTCTACCTCCACAATCTCTGGTGCTGTCACAAGAATAGAGTGGGTGGACGACATTCCACTGTTAAAAGAAAGGTGCCACGTAATTTTCTGTCAAAACAGCCTTAATGGTAGACATTAGGGATGTAGAGTGGAGGCGCTGCTTCGGGCTAAGGCTTTTTGCTTTCACGATGAGTCAAGTGACAGTGATGCTACTTCAGTGAGTAGCGTGCTAGAAGAAACGATACATGTTTTTTGATCCAGATGAAGGCTGCATCCCACTATTTTATTTAAGCAGTTTTACTCTCACTTATAAAAGTAAAAGACATACTAAAACATGTACGTTAGTAAATATAGATTTAGTGCAGTCATATCTGGTGGACAGTTGAACCCAAGTGCAGACAGACACTCAGGGAACTCGAAGGTAAATGAGAAATATATTTATTTACAACAAAAACAAAAGGCTGACGTGGCAGTAAACACAAAAATGACGACAACTTGGTCAGTTGCACAGATTCTGAACTAAAGTTAGGGCTTGTAGTAGCTAAGACTGTTCCTTACCATATATTTTGAGTTATAACAGATTTCGCAAGATCTTTATTTATAATTATGCCAATACCTACCTGTATGTATTTGGAGTTAAAATAGTTTACAAACCACTCAACAGATTTTGAATAAACCTTTAGGAGAAACTTATTGAACGTGCACCAAAGTTCATGCTCAGTAATCCAGGTATAAAATCCAACAATGGTCAGTCAGGTTATTGAATGTACCTTTACAAATACTTGACTTTTGAAGCCAAACTAATTTAAGATATTCAACACAGCCCCTTGAATTTAGCAAACACAAGAAAAGAAAAACTGATTTCGAAAAAGTTTTACAATTTTATGCTAAAATGTGGTGTGCTTGTAGTAGAGAGTGGTACACAATGCATATTATAAGTGATATCTCAGCTGTTACCATCATTACTGATTGTTATGTTAGCAAAATATTTCATGAATCACAGGATGGATTTTACTGAAACGTTCATATAGTAATCAATGGATGTAGATTTACAGATGACTGACTTTTGGAGTCAGTGCAAGATAACTCCCAAAAGTAACGATAATCAGCCAACACAAAAATTGCTATAGCTGAGTCACTTTAACAGACATTAAGCTAACATTCCATGTGGTAGTAGCTGAGAGTCATTCAAAGCACATAATCTGAGTGACATCTCACAGTATTGCATTAGATTGTGCATAATTTAATGTTCAGGCTTTGACTAAAACCCATCTTAGACCGAAAGGCGGCAGGCGACATGCTTTCCTTCAAGGAATGCTACACTTTTAATTTCCTAATTCTTCTTTAGTTTTTGTTTTAACATTATATTTTATTTAGAGTATTCTTTCCTTTGTCTCGTCTGCAGATAACATGCAAGTTTTTCATTTCTCAATGTCTTCTGAGTTACTTTGTTTCAATAAAAGTATGTCTCAACCGGCGTATTCTTTGGAGTGCTGAGTTTCAGTAAGCAGTACAAATACACGAGTACTGTTCCATACAAATATAAACACCTTATTTTTAAAGGTGATAGCAGTTACTGTCAACAAGGCTGTGAAATTTTCAAAAATACCACTGACTTAAAGCTGCAGTATGTAGCTTTTTTTATGAACATATTTCTTCACTCTGTCACTACCTCCTGACAGACTGATGTTAGCCAGGTAATCTCTGAAAATTTTTAAAAAAAAATATTGTCCCCTTGCTTCTCCAGGTGGTAAATAAGCATTTCTAAAAAGAAAAGGTGACCCGCCATTTTCCAGCCAATAAAAACAGAGTTTGTAACCAGCCAATAAAAACAGAGCTTGAATTTGAATCAGCCAATAAAAACAGAGCTTGAATTTGAAATTCAACAGACCACAAGGGGGCAGAGCCACATATGGCTCTGAGGGGGAGGGATCAGAATGCTTTGCCTGTTGAAAATATTTCTAACTGCTGCAGTTCTACAGAAACTGCATACTGAACCTTTAATGTGACAGTAATTACTATTGCCTGTTTTACACATTTTTAAGATAATCATTTTAATAATTGTGATATTTTTAACAGAAGCACTGAGTTACAACAACATAAAGTCTGTCTGCTCAAAGCGGTTTCACTGTTACTGTTATTTACCAAATGTGAACTCAAGTTGCTCTCATAAAACTTCATAGCTTATTTTATTAGAGCTGACGCCCTTTAACCATTTATAATTGTGAACCACAATCTGCTTTGTTTGAAATGAATTGCACATTTGACCAAATCGTCTGAGAAGATAAGTGAAGGAATGGATGTTGCTTTTTTTTTTGTACGAGCCCAGTTCAGAACATCTCCACCAGTTCATGGGTTCACTTTGAGGCAAATGCAAACATAAGTGAATGTGACTGTGTCAGTGTTTGACTAAGCGTGAGGGCGTGTGGAGGAGACTTTCTGATCACAGTTGTGTCAGTATATTTTTATGCATGCATTGTAGTTCAAAGAAGATAATGCTGTCAACCACAGCAAGTTCACTTGTCAAGAGCAAAGCTTTCTTATTTTTTAAGCTTTATAAATAAACAAATAAATAAATCGCTCGGGCAGTCTTTCTGTTTGGCATTTATTCTGCATTTGCCATTTTACTAATACAATACATGTTTGTGTTTATCTAGTAGTTAGTATTAAAAATGTTTGTTGCAGTTGAAGCATCATGCTATTTACAATGTTATTTAGACGTGTTAAATGAAGATGTAAGGAATGTGATTCAGGTACTTTTCTTACAGATTGTTCTTCTTTGCACATTTGAGCATTTGCAAATTTAGTTGGGAACCTTAATCTAAACGTGCATTCAAAATATATATATATTTTATATGACGTGGTGCAGGAACATTCTATTCAACATGACTCGTCCCAACTTTGTTTTAGACCATTGCAGGATCATCTATTTTGTCATTGTACCATGTTTGAAATTGAAATGATACAAGCCATACAGATTCTGTTTTTTTTATTACATTAAATTGATTTAGCAATATTTTGTCCAAAGTGATTCACAAGTGAGAAGTATAGAGAGGTTATTGTTCTGAGTTTATGAAAGGGTTTTATTTCAGAAAGACTTTTGGAGTACAAAGTAATTACAGTGACTGAGAGCTACAGAGGAAGAAAAACAAGACATTTCTAGGGACAGGTATTAGATTTTTGGCCGATATCCGATATGCCAATATTTTTTATATACTTTCCTTTGTCAGAACATATCCCTTTTATTTAGGCTTACTTGCTACACAAAATGTGCAACAGCTGTAAAAGCTGTTGACATATATTCAGTAACAGCCATACGATATGCATAGCACTTTAACTTATATTAAATGAAAAGTGTTAAATGTTATTTATTAGCATTAGATACCTTCGATGCTGTCTCACTTGTGGAAGTTTGTTCCAGGTTCTTAGCTGCAGTGTGGGATCCTCTGCACTGTTGTACATGAAGGACAGACGTTTTATTTTTAAAGTTTTTGTCTATCCATTGTGTCATAAGATTAATCATGCTAACGGCGCTAACACGACATCCAAATGTCTGTGGTAAAACTCACTCAAGTGCTATCGGCTATTAGCTTCTCGTGGTGTTGGAAATGACGGCTTGCAACTCAGATAAGTCTACGTCAGAAAAATATCTCTTGACTGGGGACAATGTAGCGAGTCTCAATGTAGTTCAAAAATATTCTAAATCCGATATTCTCAACGAATAAACTTCCACACCACCGACATTTTGACTTCTTCCTCTTTGCCGTGATCATATCAGGTAGGCACATGTAATATCACCACGTTGTGCTGGCTCTGCAGGCATACTTGCCACTAGATTGTCATACAAAAACAGCATATTTTATATCGGTGAGTTATTTTGATGGAATGGCCAATGTCTGATAATTAACTTTAATGCTAATATTGGCCGATACCGATACCATGCCAATAATATTGTGCATCCCTAGATATTTCTAAATATGTTTGTTCTCATATTTAATGTTATTTTTGACAGTCAAAAGTCAAAGTCAAAGTCAACTTTATTGTCAGAACTGCAATATGTACAGGACATACACAGGATTGAAATTGCATTTCTCTCTGTCCCTCGTGCAACAGTAAACATTTAAACACTAAAACACTAAAACATTTAATAAACATAAGCATAAAATGAAATAATAAAAGTGTAATACTGTCCTGAGTTTTTGCATAGTAGTTTTTGCATAGTAGTAGTATGAAAGTATGAAAAGTTACACCAACACTAAAACACTAAACATTTAATAAACATAAGCATAAAATGAAATAACAAAAGTGTAATACTGTCCTGAGTTTTTTGCATAGTAGTATAAAAGTGTAAAAAGTATATCTATAAAATAAAATGAAAGTTCTGGCATTGACATTTGTAATAGAGTGACAAAGCAGCATATGAAGTTTATGTACACAGTATATGTATGAGGTAGTTGATATTGGTATAGAGGTAAAGTGGCATATGCAATAAGGCTAGTAAAAAATATATATATCAGCAGTAGTGTAGATATAAAAAGTAGTGTAAATGTAAACAGTAGTAATAAATGTAAACAGTAGTATTGAATGAAAACAGTAGTAATAAATGTAAACAGTGAATGTAAACAGTAGTATGACTATAGGCAGTAATGTAATACAAACATTAGTGCAAATATAAGAAGTAGTGCAAACTGAATGAGCACATGACCGTGAGTTGAGTGAATAACCCGTTTTGATGACACAGAGTCCAGTGTTAAAATATTTGTGTTGTGTGTAGGGATGGGGCCGATCTGATCCAGTATCGGTATCGTATCGGTATCTGATACCAGCATTATTTAAGTATCGGGTATCGGATCAAACCTGCCGATACTTTTCCGATCCAGCTTCAAAGAGCACTTGTGTTCAATCACAATCTGTGACTGCCCTTTTTAACATTGTGTGAGATAAACCCAATGAAGACACTCTTAAGCCTTACAATAGGGGGGTTCCCTATTGTAAGGCTTAAGAGTGTCTTCATTGGGTTTATCTCACACAATGTTAAAATGAATAGTTTGGGTGCAAAAGTTTCATTATACAGAGTCAAATACCTGAACAGTATCGGATCGGGAAAGTATCGGTATCAGTCGATACTGAGTTAATAAGTATCGGTATCGGATCGGAAGTGAGAAATGTGGATCGGTGCATCCCTAGTGTGGTGGTGTGTGAAAGTTTTTTGTGATTAAGGCAGTACAGTACAAGTGGGAGGGAGGGCAGAGACAGGCTCAAGATTTGGAATCCAGGATACAAGTGATATAACTGTAGACATTAAATCACTTCCTAACATTTGTAAATGTGTTGTTTTGTGCACTGCAAGTCTTAACCAAATGTATTACATACCTTTAACTTCCTAAAATGGAAAACCAAACAAGTTTCAGCCTACCTGCAACTACTTCTTATACCATAATGTGAAATGAAAAGTGGCTTTTAGTCTTCGTTAACATGCCTTTATGTTACATTCAAGATGGAATTTGTTTGTAACAGATAGATGGAAAACACATATGGGCACAATAAATATATTGTGAATACATTTTGCATCTTGTTAACCAAAATGTCTAAAACTTTTGATTTTACACTTTTTGGTTTACAAGTGTGCAAAATATATATGACTGTAATTTGTGCCCATGAACACGCTCTACCCTTGAAGCTGACATTCTGATTTGAGTTAATAAACGTAGGGGAACATGCTTGGTATTTATCATGAGGGCTTTACTTTTCAGATTTACCACACCTTGTTGCTTTAGTTCTTTCTTAGTTTATTTGCAGTAAAAGTGTTGCAGTTAAGGACAATCAAAAAACACTTTTTTCCCCTCTCTTGATGTTTGTATCTTACGTAGCAGCCCTAAAAGTCATTCTACGGGGGCGGCCGTGGCGTAGTGGTAATGGCAGTCATCCCCCGATCGGAAGGTTGGCGGTTCGAATCCCGGTTCCCCACACCATGTGTCGTTGTGTCCTTGGGCAAGACACTTAACCCCGAGTTGCTCCCGGTAGGACTGGAAAGCACCTTGCATGGTAGTCTGCCGCTACCGGTGTATGAATGTGTGTAGCATTCAATGTGTGTAGCGCTTTGAGATTTTCACTAATGAAAAGCGCGTTATAAATTGAATTCCATCCATCCATTTTCTTCCGCTTATCCGGGGTCGGGTCGCGGGGGTAGCAGCCTAAGTAGGGAGGCCCAGACTTCCCTCTCCCCAGCCACTTGGAGCAGCTCCTCTGGGGGAATCCCAAGGCGTTCCCAGGCCAGCCGAGAAACATAGTCCCTCCAGCGTATCCTGGGTCTTCCTCTGGGTCTCCTCCCGGTGGGACATGCCCGGAACACCTCACCAGGGAGGCGTCCAGGAGGCATCCTAACCAGATGCCCGAGCCACCTCAACTGGCTCCTCTCGATGTGGAGAAGCAGCGGCTCTACTCCGAGTCCCTCCCGGATGACTGAGCTTCTCACCCTATCTCTAAGGGAGAGTCCAGCCACCCTGCGGAGAAAACTCATTTCAGCCGCTTGTATCCGAGATCTTGTTCTTTCGGTCATAACCCAAAGCTCATGACCATAGATGAGGGTGGGAACGTAGATCGATCGGTAAATTGAGAGCTTTGCCTTTTGACTCAGCTCTCTCTTCACCACGACAGACCGGTACAGCGCCCGCTTCACTGCGGACGCTGCACCTATCCGCCTATCGATCTCACGCTCCAGTTTTCCCTCATTCGTGAACAAGATCCCGAGATACTTAAACTCCTCCACTTGGGTAAGGACCTCCTCCCCGACCCGGAGAGGGCACGCTACCCTTTTCCGGCTCAAGACCATGGCCTCGGATTTGGAGGAACTGATCCTCATCCCGGCCGCATCACATTCAGCTGCAAACCGCTCCAGCGAAAGCTGTAGATCACGAGCTGATGAAGCCAATAGGACCACATCATCTGCAAAAAACAGAGAAGCGATTCTAAGGCCACCAAAACGGATCCTCTCAACACCTTGGCTGCGCCTAGAAATTCTGTCCATAAAAGTTATAAACAGAATCGGTGACAAAGGGCAACCTTGGCGGAGTCCAACTCTCACCGGAAACGAGCCTGACTTACTGCCGGCAATGCGGACCAAGCTCTGACACCGGTCGTACAGGGACCTAACAGCCCATATCAATGGGCCTGGTACCCCATACTCCCGGAGTACCCGCCACAGAACCCCCCGAGGGACGCGGTCGAATGCCTTTTCCAAGTCTACAAAGCACATGTAAACTGGTTGGGCAAACTCCCACGCACCCTCCAGGACCCTGTTGAGGGTGTAGAGCTGGTCTAGTGTTCCACGACCAGGACGAAAACCACACTGCTCCTCCTGAATCCGAGGTTCGACTATCCGACGGACCCTCCTCTCCAGAACCCCTGAATAGACCTTACCAGGGAGGCTTAAGAGTGTGATCCCTCTATAGTTGGAACACACCCTACGGTCCCCCTTTTTGAATAGGGGAACCACCACCCCAGTCTGCCAATCCAAGGGAACTGCCCCCGATGTCCACGCGATATTGCAGAGTCGCGTAAGCCAACACAACCCCACAACATCCAGAGCCCTAAGGAACTCAGGACGAATCTCATCCACCCCCGGAGCCTTGCCACCGCGGAGCTTTTTAACCACCTCGGCGACCTCAGCACCAGAGATTGGAGAGCCCGACCCAAAGTCCCCAGGCTCCGCTTCCTCAGTGGAAGACGTGCCAGTAGGATTGAGGAGGTCTTCGAAGTATTCCGCCCACCGACTCACAACATCCCGAGTTGAGGTCAACAGCACGCCATCCCCACCATAAATGGTGTTGGTCGCGTACCGCTTTCCCCCCCTGAGACGCCGGATGGTGGACCAGAATCGCCTCGAAGCCGTACGGAAGTCATTCTCCATGGCCTCTCCGAACTCCTCCCACGCCCGAGTTTTTGCCTCAGCAACCACCCGAGCCGCATGCCGCTTGGACTGCCGGTACCTATCTGCTGCTTCCGGGGTCCCACAGGCCAAAAAGGCCCAATAGGACTCCTTCTTCAGCTTGACAGCATCCCTCACCGCCGGTGTCCACCACCGGGTTCGAGGGTTGCCACCACGACAGGCACCAACAAC
>JBBPBX010110992.1:0-10791 GCA_038048925.1 Garcialebias charrua | reverse complement strand
TCTGAACAGGAAGGGAAATATCCCTTGTTCTGGTTTTACAGTAGGTCGGATGTTGTATTGTAAACAAACTTTACAGGTTCCTATGTGTTCAGTTATCATGTCTTTCATGTGTGGATGCCACCATTGCTGAAGATTCCTGGCCATTTGTCCGCTGCCCACATGAGCCAGACCGTGTGCTTCCTGAAAAACTAATGGTTTCAGAGTCATGGGCAGGATCCACTTTTCATTGGGTCCTGTCCACAACCCGCTTTGTTCATTCTTTTTTCCTCCCTTGTTTTTCCAAACAGATCTCTCTTCAGGAGACGCCTCATTCTGTGCCTTTGTGATTTCTGTTTGGCTCCAACGATTTTTAGACTGACACTCTTCTTCCACTGTCACCATCTGAACTCTTGCTAAATAGCCAGCTGCTACTTTAGCTGCTCTGTCTGCCTGCCTATTACCTTCAGCAGTATCTGACTGTGTTATATCATGACCCTTGCACTTTACTACCGCCACTTTCTTTGGTAGCATCAGACTGTCCGCTAACTCTTTTATGAGTTCTTCATGTTTTATGGGTTTATTTCCTGCTGTCAAAAACCCTGCTCTTTTCCATTGGGGTAATTGTACATGAACAACCCCATAAGCGTATGCTGAGTCTGTGTATACTGTGATTTCTTTTCCTGTGCCTAATTTTAGTGCTGCAACTACCGCTTGAATTTCGGCTTTTTGAGCTGACTGTTTTCCCATCAACTGTCCAGATTCTACCACCTCGAATGCATCTCCGTTTTGTTTAACCACTGCGAACCCTGACTTCAAAGATCCATCCTCCATTCTAAAGCAGCACCCGTCCGTGTAGAGTACTTCTGAATGTGGTATATGTTCTGTTTCTAGGTCAGACCTGATTTTTTCTTCCATATAGACCTTTTGAACACAATCGTGCGTGTGTGTTGTATTCATTCCGTCAGCCATGTTTACACCTTCATGTGAAAATGATAAATTTGGTGCTGCCAAAATGTTACTCATGCGTCTTTGTTTCAATGAAGTCATTGTGAAGAGTTCGGAGTTCACATAGGCCACGACATTATGTGATGTTAAAATGTGCAGTGGATGGCCCATCACTATGTGTGCTGTTTTAGCGACGATTTTACTCAATCCTGCTGCCATTTGTGTACATGGTGGATGACGTTTTTCAGTACTATCCAGCAGAATGCTGGTGTACATCAGTATCTGTCGATTCCCCCCCTTTTTCTGAAACAAAATGCCATTAATAGTGTTTTTTGCTTCAGAAACATCAAGGTAAAAAGGTGAGGTGTAATCAGGTAGGGCTAAATCAGTAGCCCGAGTCAAAAGTTGTTTGAGAGTTATGAAAGACTGTTCTGCTTCAAGACTCCAAACGAGTTTGGACTTTAATTTTCTCATCCCCTGTTCCTTAACCATGTTTCGAAGGGAAGTAGTGAGTTCACTGTAATCAGGTATATAATGTCTGCTATACCCCGTCAACCCCAGAAAAGACAACATTTCCTGTACCGTGCTAGGCTTTGGGTGATTCAAAATGGAAACTCTGTGCTCAGGAGAAAGCGTTGTTCCTCGAGCTGAGACTAACCGTCCCAAGAAGGATACCTGGGTGCGGACGGCTTGAAGTTTTGTTTTGCTCACTTTGAAACCCGCATCATGAAGAAGAAGAAGAATGTCATGGGTGGCTTTGAGACAGTCTTCAGGTGATTCTGATGCTATCAATAAATCATCAACATATTGAAGCAAAGTGGTGCCTTCAGGAAGAGGAAGTTGAACCAACAGGTCTTTTAGTACCTGATTGAATATTCCAGGGGACAATGCAAGCCCCTGAGGGAGACGCGTGTATCGGTACTGTTGGCCATTAAAAGTGAAAGAGAAAATGTCTCGTACATCATTTGACAAAGGGAGACAAAAGAAGGCATTAGCCAAGTCAATGCAAGTGAACCATTTCTGTTTTGGATTCAAGTTTGTTAACGCCACGTATGGATTTGGAACAGGGCAGGTGGGAGTCTTAAGGATTGCATTAATTGACCTAAGGTCATGCACCATTCTGTACTTTCCTGTACCTGCTTTCTCGACTGGCAAAATGGGAGTATTCCACTGTGAATTAGACGGTTCTAATACTCCTGCATTTAATAACCCCCAAACCGTATTGCTCAGCCCCTCTGCGGCTTCTGGCTTATGTGAGTATTGATACAACCATATTGGCTCAGTGGAGAGAAGTTCAAAAGTGATGGGATCACAGTTTACTAATCCCACATCCTCTGGACCTTGAGACCAAAGGGATTGTGGGAGCGTATCAAGCATAGCAGGGACCTCGGTGTGATCAGTCTTTTCCCTGCCATGTTCTCTTGAAATAAGTTCATGATCTAATTTTCCCAAATCCTGAGCTGAAACATCAATAATATAGCAATCTGTTGATGGTGAAAAAGCAACTGATGGAAGCTGTGTGGGACACCAATCAAGTGCGTCCATGACTGTTTTTACCATGGGTCCTAAATCCTTAGCCTGGTGTGAAGGCGAAAGAGCAAGTGAAACATGTGGTGCTGCTTCAGATGACATCCTATACCATTCAAGTTGAGATGGTGATAGGGTGACATGTGAGGCCACCCCCTGAGGACCTACAATGATCTTATCTGAGGTCAAAAGCCACTCAGTATCTTGCAAAGTAGAGGCAAAATGCTCTCTAAAACAATCATCAGAGTCACGGTCATACAAGAGTGTCAGATGTAAAGGATCTGGAGTGGGAACATAGGGTCGCAGAGCATCAAGCCACGGCTTCCAAGACAAGTACGCAGAGTAGATGCCCAGTTGCTGTGTGGTTTCAGGGCGTAGCAAGGCCCAGTAGATGTCAGCGACCTCCTCCTGCGTTGGTTTGAGTAGACATTGTGAGGCTGGAGAGGAAGATGATTGTGAACAAGTCCAACAAGTCCCATTTGGCAGAGTGACCTTCAGCCCAGTTGGTTCACACAAAATGGTTGCCCCCATCTTTTTCAGCAAGTCTCTACCCAGCAGGTTTACCGGTACATCCTTGGACAGAACAAAAGGATGAGTCAAAGTCTGCGGTCCTGCTGTAATCAGGAGAGGTTCAGTTAAAGGCAGTTTTTGTTGCACCCCAGAGAAGCCTACCACTGACACAGTGTCAGATGTGGCGTGTTCAGAAAAGTCCAGGTCATTCAACGTGGAGTATGTGGCACCTGTGTCCACTAAGAAGGACAAGTCTTTGTTCATGACCTTCATCCGTATCATAGGGTCTGCACCTCCCCCTATGGACTGGTTTCTCTGTGGGGTGTGTCATTGCTGGTAGGAAGAGTTGGACCCTGAGCCTGGGGTCCACTCTCCTTGTAGAGCCGGGTGCTGGCCAGCTGGAGCCATCTGAGGGTTGGGAGCTGAGTGGAGACGCCCTTCCCTTTGAGACTGTGCTTGTTTATGGTAACAGTCACGGGCCCAATGTCCTGGCTTTTGACAAAAATGGCAGACGTCTTGTGCTCTGTTTCCCTGCAGGTTACCTCGGCTATAGCCCCTGCCCCGAGCTCTTCCTCCTCTCCTCCACTGCCCCCTGACCGGACCCTGAGATGATGTATTATAATACTGCTGGGGTGCTGTGTGCTGCTGTGGGATGGTAATCATACCTTCCTTCCCAGCAACCATCTGTTTGGACTCTCTCTTTGATTGCACCACATCTCTAACTTGCTTTAGTTGTAATTTCAGCAGCTGAGTTTGCATGTCTTTTAAATCAGCTGAACTTTTTACTTCCTCATCTGCTGCTTCCTGCAGATGATGAATTAAGTGACGTTCCCATTTCTCTGCATCAGCAGTGGGGAGGTCAGGGTTTGCTTTCATTGCTTTACTGACGGCTGCTGGAACACCATCAAGGATAGCTTGTCTAAAGAAGTACCTCTGTCCCGCACCTTGTCCGTGACAGTGAGTTCTATCGTGCCATTCTTGTTTACACTGATCTAGATAAGCTGTTGGATTCTGCCCAGGTTTCCAATGAAACTTAGGCACCCCTGAACCCTCTGGGAGCGGGTAAGCCTCTCTAAGGGCTCCTGCAAACCTATGCAAATGATTTGTCATGGGTTCTGAGTCGAGAACTGTGCGATTCCAACCTGCTGCCCGTTCCAATTCATCCATCCTAGTGGATGTTACACATCTTCCCAACAAAGCTCTCACATCTCCTACTGCCAATGTGATACCCTTAGTGAGGCTGTCTACTGAGTTCAACCATTTGCTACCCCCCTCTGTTAGCGGGGGCAATTTCTCCACCAAGGCCTGAATGTCTCCCAAAGCAAAAGGTTTGTACCTGACTTGTGTACCTGCTTGGAGCAAGGGATAGCTGCTGCTGGAAAGAGGACAATTCTCAAACCCTTGTGTTTCCTTGTGCTCCATAAGACTGGATGTACTGGGGTGTGTTGTCACAGGAAGTGGTGTACTGGGTGTGTCGGTGTAGAGGGGAAGTGGTGTACTGGTGGTCCCCATCCGATTGGATGGAAAAGGAAGAGATGTTATAACATCTGAAGTGATCCGAAGAGGGCCTTCAGCCAAGGAGGGATTCCTGGGCCTTGATGTGTTGTGGGGTGTCAGATTTAACATTCTGTCAGTTAATTCAGGCCTGTTTCCCCATCCGGGTGCGTCAGGGGGAACATATCCTTGCCCTGATGTCTCACTTGAGGTGAGCGAGAGGGGCCCTGGGGCACCCGGATGGGAAAACACCGCCTGTGACATTGGTGGTGTTATGGAGCTGGCAGCTACCTTTTGGGACCCAAGTGTTTTTATAAAGTCTCTGAAATCTGATGCGCTTACTGATCCCACCTCATCCCTAGTAACCAGATTCTCTGATGTCACAAAATTCTCTCGCTCCAAGGTGGGAGGAGCTTCCTCTATCTTCACTACGCCCCCTTCTACATGGTATATTGGGTACATACTTTTTGCCTGTGGTGCTGATGAGGTGCTGCTATAGGGTGGAGGCTCAAGACTTCCTGTTTTCTCACTCTTCTCCATAGTCAGTAAATGTAACACCCCTTGTGCTATTAAAACCAGTTTAAACCATTCTTTACAACTGCTATCTGATGCAGTCAACAATTTTCTATATTTTCCCTTCTGTAGGGCATTGGCTTCCTTTTTTTGTTTCTCAAAACCTTCTATTTCTTCCTTACACTTCCTTATTTTTTCCCAAATTAAACTCACCACGTTACTTTTGCCCGTTTTGTCATTTATTTCTTCTATTTTCTTTAAAAGCTGTTTTTCCTGTTTTCGGTCCTGCATTGATATGGTTATCGCTTGTATTATAATCTTTTTTTGTTCTTCTATGGGTTTAAATGATGCGCTCTCGCACTTCTGGCTAAAGCTGCCTTCCATCTCAGTTTTTATGTCTTGGTCCATTCTCACAGTTAAGCATGCACACACCACACCCTATTACTCTTTATTGTCACAGGAACCAGGACTCAGTGAATACACGGGTGCCTCCCACACTGGAAGTGTCAGTCCAGACTGCGCGTTCCTTATGGCAAGGCAGCCCGTCTGAATCTTTTCCCGTGTACCCCTCCGGAACTCTTTTTCTTTTCTTTAGCTCACACACACACGTTGGCCTTATAGTTCAACAAGACAGACAACATACAAGACTGACCAGCTTGCGCTGACCTTATGATTCACAGGACAAACAACATACAAGAGGACCAACCCAACAGGCACGCGAGACTCTGACACCAGAAAAACTTCAGCAATTAAAAAAAGATTTTTTTTAGAACCTTTTAAGTGAACCATAAGATTGGTATGTGTGTTGACTCCTCACGTAAGAAACCTCATTAATTTAGAACATGAAAAAGATTTAGTATTCTGTGACTAATTTATTCTATTTTATTTAACTGGTCCAAGTTTGGAACTCTTATCGGATTATTTTATCAGCGAATGTTAGCGCATTTATTTCAAACTCTCACCCCAGTCCCGCACTTTACTTATTTAGTCTCAAATTATAAGTAAGTCTAAATTGTCACTGTTTTAAGCTAGCCACTAACCTAGCAAGTTTACAGTTTAACTTGGTCTTCAGAGTTACAGGAAACAGCGGCGGATAAATTATTTATTTATCCTAAAACCCCGAATCCCTCTGTTCCAGAAGCCCGTCGGCTTTTGGGAGGCGCGACCACTGCGTGTTTTTACCTGGGACTTGGGTATTATTATTTTACTTTACGTATACATACACTTACTCGTTTTATTTCCTTATTTTGGAGTCCAACACACTGAGTTTAAATTTGCCTATAAAATTCCAATCACAGATTTCGTTTAAACAGGAATCTGCCTACCTTTTTTGTTGAGGTGACCGGTCACTGATCAGTGTTCTGGACTCGTGCTGTCCCTTCCTGTCCGCGTGCAACCAATCTCGGTGGGACCTCCAAAATTGTCGGCGTTATTCTTCATTCGCCCAGAGCTCGTTGTTTGGTTTCACTTTGGATAGAAAAGAGATACACTGAAAAACGACAGACGCGCACTTTAAAGTTCCAAAACCAGTTTTAATTATTCATAAGTTTAAAAGTCACAGAATACATTTGTTATATTTTATAAGCCATATATATGATCCAAATGAGAAGACAGAGAGAGAGAGAGAGAGAGAGAGAGAAAGAGAGAAAGAGAGAAAGAGAGATAAAACAAAGAGAACATGAATGCGCATTCAATGGAGACAAGGCCATACAACCTGATAGTTGCTCCCTCGTTGCTCGTTGTCTGATGGAGGAGGGAAACTTATACTTTTATACTCTTCTGTGGGGGCGTTTTCTGCTCTCAACCAATAAGAGAAGTTCTGCTTTGTTTTCTTGTAGGGTGTTGCCTGCCTTAACCAATAAGAGCAGTTTTGCTTTGTTCTCTTGTAGGGTGTTGCCTGCCTTAACCAATAAGAGCAGTTTTGTTTCAGAGACTGTTGCCTCTCCTCAACTACCAGAAGCTTCTATCTTAAAAACAGGAATTTTCCATTGCTTGTTTCAGCTTACAGAGTTGTGTTTTAAGAGGGAATGATAATATTCATTCCTTCATTCAACCTTTATTTATACAGGCTAGCCTCAGCATAGTTCTATATGTTACACAGTTCTATATGTTAATCTGATTGAAACTAACACACCACTATTAATACACAAGTGTTTTATAATCCAGGTATTAACTGTTTTACAAATGTTTATGCAATCATGTCTTATTTTGTCTTAAAGTAGCTTACACAACATTATAAATCTACACACTTTTAGATCCATCAAATAAAACAGGTTCAGGGAATAGATGCACTTTGTCCCTGACCTGATCCACACAGGCCACCACACATAGATTAAGCTGTTCTGATCCCTCTCTGGCTAAGCAAACATGCAGAACCAGAGAGGCCAGGACAGACACAATGGTCATTTGAGTAGCATTAGGACAGAACTGTGTTCATGCTCACAATTCTCTGTTTAACCTGTACCTGTGTCTTTTTAATAAATCTTTATCATTCTACAGAAATGAAAACACGAAGACAAAAATAAAATTTATTTCACAACATAATATAGCTCAATTTGTTAATATATAACTTTTTATTATGTTAACTTTTATTAACTTCACTAGTATTATGCATGCAGCACTGAAAAATAGAAATTAGTCAGCCTTAGATTGAGATTTATCTTAGATAAATAAGGGAGGATTGTAGGTTTTGATATATATTGTAGGACTTGGTAAACATTAGTCAGTTCAGAAATCCAACACTCGTACAAAAGTTCAAGAGTTCATAGAACATCTGGTAAAGAACCACAATAACAAAGTCATTAATCTTAAACTTGTTTTCCTTCATGCGAGGGAAAAACTCTTACCCTCTGACGAGAAGCAGATAAGCTGAACTGTTTATGTTTCCTTGTAAGGAAGTACACTGTCCCTGCGTTTCCCAGAATTATTTTCATTTCTTCCCTGTCGGGAAGTAAACTCCTCTACTGACGTCAGATGAAGGGTATAAATGAATCTCCATTGCTATTCTGGGGAGAGATTAGATTAGATTCGGTATGGACTGTTTCAGCTGTAATTGTTCCATATTTACTTATTAAAATAATTCCTCTGCTGGCAAAAGGAAGAAAGGTCTCGTGTCAAATTATTCAATATGAGGACCAGTTTGCCTCAACACATTCAACCATGAAATTTTTTTTTGGAGCTTATGTAGTAAAAACGTGATAATTATGTAATAAAAACGTGATATTATGTAGTAAAAACGTGATATTATGTAGTAAAAACGTGATATTATGTAGTAAAAACGTGATAATTATGTAGTAAAAACGTGATATTATGTAGTAAAAACGTGATAATTATGTAGTAAAAACGTGATAAGTATAGATGTAGAAACGTACTCATCCACATGGTGGCAGTATTGTTTTGCTCATCCACAGGCACCATTACCCATAATTCATAGCCGAAGCCAGTTGTTTACACCTCTTGGAAGATGGCGAACGAGCTACCAGAGCTAAGATTCTGTTGACCAAGTTACTCTGATATCTCTGGGGACTGGCAGAGTAAGTGATTACAGTAACTTGTGCCACAATTCATATCAGCAAGGCGGTATAACCATACATGTTTTTGAACTGTGGGAGGAAAACAGAGGGCTCAGAGAAAACCCATGCAAACATGAAAACGTGCAGAACGACCCCAGACCCCGGTCTTAAACCCAGGACCTTTTTTGTGCTGCCTCAACACTCATTGCAACATTTATTGGAAAAAAATAATGTGTACTTCTTTTGAAATATTAAGAACAAGCAATATGTAGATGGAAGATTTAATATTGCTACCAAAATGTTTAAACAATTTATTGGCTACCTGTGATTGGTACTGTGAAGTAATGGCATCGTTCTCCTGTTGCAAACTCCCGAGGGCTTCCTGTAGAGCCATCTCTCTCTCTCTGATGGTTCTGAGGATAGGTTCTGCAGCACTTTGGGCTTCTTTCTCCACAGATAATATTGCTACAAAAGAAAAAAAAAACTGTTACAATAAATAAGAGATAAGAGAGATAAGAGATTTATTTATTAACATTGCACCAGTTAATTAATACAACGTGATTATGTAAACACAGTCGTCCAGAAGAGGGAGAGTGTGCTAAGCTGCAGCATTTCCAAACACATGACATGTTCTTCTGCGCGGCCGCACTCATCCGTCTCCGGATGAAGGTCAAACAGATATGGAAAAAGGAAAAACACAATAGGTATCATTTGTGATATTCAAAAAAAGAATCTATCAAAGATTGCCTTAAGACACTCTATGATAAAGTCCCAAAAACTCTATCAGCAATAAGCACAACCAGACAAGACATTGTTGCAGATTTGACGACATGCAAGGAGATCAAAAGAGTCTGTGAGCAACACTCAGATAACACAGTTCAGCAGTTGTTATCTTGGCGCCTCCGAGCGCACTCCCAGAGACCTCTGGGGAGGGAGGGGGGGTCAGCAGTGTCTCTCAGCTTCACTCCAGGAGAATAGTTCCTAGACAAACAGCCAAATATTATTTTCACAGCGATATACTTTTTAATTTTTTTGTTTGTGTCTTCTTCCTCAAACGTTTGTTTCAGAAAAACAATTGTGTTGTTAATCTGAGCCATGTGTAACAGTCTATGAGTGCTGAAGATAAAAAACAGCCTACCTACTTTGCTATGAATTGGATAAAGTTGACTAATTTATATTTTAGTGAAGATTAATTTAAAATGCTTGTGTTAAATATTTTGTAATTGTTAAAAACTGCTTATGAGCAACAACAAAAAATATATTTTCTGTACTTTGACCAATCTAGTAACAAGTAGCATTTAATTAAGCAGATTAACAATACATGTTAACAGTGAAGCTACAGAAAAACCTTCCCATGAAGTCTGGGTTGAGGCCCTGACCCAAAACATCCTCTCTGATGGAGTGTACAAGGGTAAAATAGTATAGGCTATAAAAAATAGTCATAGGCTAAATAAATAATGTAGTAATGTGAGAAATAGCCATCTTTACTGTAGTTAGTAAGCTGAAGTAGCTTGTTGATATAAACAACGATCTTTAACGTAGCAAAGATTATGTAAGCTCATGTAGCTTTTAGTAAACATTGCTGATATGAATTGTGGCACAAGTTACTGTAATCACTTACTCTGCCAGTCCCCAGAGATATCAGAGTAACTTGGTCAACAGAATCTTAGCTCTGGTAGCTCGTTCGCCATCTTCCAAGAGGTGTAAACAACCGGCTTCCGCTATGAATTATGGGTAATGGTGCCTGTGGATGAGCAAAACAATACTGCCACCATGTGGATGAGTACGTTTCTACATCTATACTTATCACGTTTTTACTACATAATTATCACGTTTTTACTACATAATATCACGTTTTTACTACATAATTATCACGTATTTACTACATAATATCCAGTGGTGTCAAAAGTATTCACATTCATTACTCAAGTAGAAGTATAGATACTGGGATTTAAAATTACTTCTGTAGAAGTAGAAGTATCAACTCTAGCTTTTTACTCAAGTAAAAGTAAAAAAGTACTGGTTTCAAAACTACTTAAAAGTATAAAAGTAAAAGTAGCGTAAGAAAAAGCAACAACAAAGACAAATGCTTAGGCTGCACCACACATACTATTGTATACAACCCCACCTCCCCCACAAAAATCATTTTTTTAGACTAGATTATATTATATTGTTAATGTTGAAAAACTAGGGGTGCACTAAGCTACCTGTCTTAACTGCATATATGCCCATTGAAAATAGGGTTGCCAACTCCTTGATAAATAAATAAGGGACACCTCTCGGCAGGGCTGGTCACCCCATTTAACACCCC
>JBBPBX010110991.1:0-10791 GCA_038048925.1 Garcialebias charrua | reverse complement strand
ACCAGCTCCAACCGGCCGCGGACGCTTTTCAGCACACTCCAGTCTGTCATCAACCCATCTGTCAATGTTCTGAAAACTGCCACACAGTCTACCTGCGATGACTTTCAGAGCTATTTTGTCAACAAAATAGACTCTATCAGGCAGAACATTGTCAGTTCATCCAACACCATCCAGTCTTGTGCGTCTGCAATAACCACAGCTGTTTTTGACCAATTTGACCTGGTTTCACTCCCTCACCTCACCAAGGTGGTTCAGCAGATGAAACCAACTAACTGTTCTCTGGACATCATTCCCTCTAAAATGTTCAAACAGTCCTTTGATGTAATTGGTCCTTGTGTTTTGTCATTTATTAACAGCTGTCTATCTTCAGGTTTTGTGCCATCTGCTTTCAAACATGCTGTGGTCAGGCCTCTTCTCAAAAAACCAGGCCTAGATCCTACAGCTCTCTCTAATTTCAGACCAGTTTCACATCTGTCATTTCTATCAAAGGTCCTAGAAAAGATTGTTTTTATTCAACTTCAATCTTTTCTAGAACTCAACAACCTGTTTGAAAAATTTCAGTCAGGTTTTCGAGCTCGTCACAGTACTGAATCTGCACTGCTCAAAGTACAGAATGACATTCTTCTGTCCCTGGATGCAAAAAACCCTGCTCTGCTGGTGATGTTAGACCTCTCAGCAGCTTTTGACACCGTCGACCATCAGGTACTAATCAACCGCTTGTCTCAGCAGGTTGGCCTCCAGGGAGCTGTGCTTGAGTGGTTCAAATCTTACCTGTCTGGGAGAACTTTTTCTGTCATGATAGGCGATCTGTCCTCCTCTTCATCAACCCCTCTGACCTCTGGCGTACCACAGGGATCTATTCTAGGGCCAGTCCTTTTCTCTCTTTACATGCTGCCATTAGGATCAATCATTGCACGTCATAACCTGTCTTTTCACATGTATGCAGACGATTTACAAATCTATCTGCCAGTCACTCCCAACCCCTCACCCAGTTCAAACACTCTTGTCAACTGCTTAAATGACATTAAGCACTGGCTCTCTCAAAACTTCCTCCACCTAAACACAGATAAAACTGAATGCATTTTATTTAGTGCTCCTGGTGACACCAACAACATCCTTCCCAGTCCCAGTGTTGGTTTTCCCCTCCCCCATTTCAACCCGGTGGTCAGAAATCTTGGAGTGCAGCTTGACTCCAACTTAAAGTTTGATAAACAGATCAGTTCTGTTGTCAAGACCAGCTTCTTTCAGCTCCGACTGCTCTCCAAAGTCAAGTCATTTCTCAGCCGTGGTGATCTGGAGAAGGCCATCCATGCCTTTGTGACCTCCAGACTTGACTATTGTAATGCTTTGTATGTTGGTATTAATCAATCCTCCATCTCCCGTTTACAGCTTGTACAGAACTCTGCCGCGCGCTTTTTGACCAACACACGAAAATATGAACACATCACTCCTGTCCTGTCCTCTCTACACTGGCTCCCGGTTCAGTTCAGGATACAGTTCAAGCTGCTCCTGTTTGTTTTCAAAGCTCTGAATGGACTTGCTCCTCTGTACATCTCAGAACTTTTGAAAGCCCATCAGCCCGGCAGAGCTTTACGCTCTGCCAGTCAACACCTGCTGGAGGTGCCTCGCTCAAGGTACAAACAATGGGGAGACCGGTCATTTTCTGTTGCCGGCCCTAAAGCCTGGAACAGTCTCCCCCTTGAGCTGCGTGCCACCTCTGATCTGACTCTGTTCAAAACCAGACTGAAGACCCACTTGTTCAAAAAAGCTTTCAGTGTGTAACTTTTATTACTTTTGGTATTTTAATATGTAGCATTTTTTATTTCCATTGCCTTTCTATTTCCACTTGTTCAAATAAGCTTCCAGTGTGTAACTTTTATTACTTTTGGTATTTTAATATGTAACATTTTTTTATTTCCATTGCCTTTTTATTTCCACTTGTTCAAAAAAGCTTTCAGTGTGTACCGGTAACTTTTATTACTTGTGTTATTTTAGTGTTATTTTAGTATGTAGCATTTTTTATTTCCATTGCCTTCTTTTATTGCTGTTGTTTCCTATTCTATTTTCATTGATTTATTATTCCAGTTTATTCATCTTTTTATCCTGTTAAGCACCTTGGTCAATGCAAGGCATTGTAGGAAGGTGCTATACAAATAAAGTTTATTATTATTATTATTATTATCTTTGAAGCCAGATAATGTAGACCAGCTTGTATTTCTTGCCAGAAACCTCTAGAGCACAGGTGCCAAACTCCAGGCCTCGAGGGCCGGAGTCCTGAAACTTTTAGATGTGTGTCTGATGCTACACAGCTGAATCAAATAAGGAGGTCATTAGCAGGACTTTGGAGAACTTGACTGCACTGAGAAGCTAATTCAGTCATATGATTCAACTGTGTGGCATCAGAGAGAGATGCTCTAGAGCTTGTCATGTATCATCACTCAACAATTTGTGTTTGTTGTTACTCTACCTGAAGATGTTAGACCTGTAATGCCACTATGATTGGTGATAAGTGCTGCTGATTATACATGATGCTGATCTTGCACATCTATTTACACAGGCTCATGTTCATGCTGCTGTTGATGTTCTGCATATTGTTTTGCACTACTAGTGTTTAGTGTATTTCTTAGTTTATATTTTTATTACTGTTTCTTTTTACAATTTATATTTTTGCTATTGTTGGGTGTAACTGGGACCCTGGCCTGAGTGCTTGAACATGACATACTCAGTCTTTTTTCTGTTTATTGCAGCAATTCTGAGCATTTTTATTTTTTAGCCTGGCTGAATCAGCTTTGTTTAAATCAGTAAGAATAACAGAATAAGCCTATGTTGTTTACAGTTAAAACTACTGTATTACTATTGACAAAGTTGAGAGTTTTATGTTTATTTGATGGTGATTTCAATGTTCTTTGAAGGCTAAATACAAATAAAAGGTTAAACTGAATTTATTTGTACATTTTGTAGTTTTTCTGAAGCTTTTATATTGTTTATATCGATATCGAATTATATCGATATCGACCGAAATTAAGACATATATATTGATAACAATTTTGGCCATATCGTCCAGCCCTAATTACACTTTTTTTTTTTCCTGGAACTTTTCTGAATTTTCCATGTCCTGGATGACTGAGAATTAATGTATTAATGATACAATCAGCTTGCCATGGTCTCCCCACCTTCGTTCTGCTCGCTGCTTGGACCAACTGTCCAAGCAGCTGCACCGCCCCGGCGAAATGCAGATAATTTGACCATTAAAGTACCGTAAACGCCGGAGGATTATACGCTCCGTGTTTAATACGCTTTGTCAAATTATTAACAATAAACAAGAAAAAAATGTACATAATACGCTTCAGTGTTTAATACGCGTCATCGCCACGCGACGCGTCAGCTTTGTCCTGATCAAGATGGCGGCGACAGAAGCAAGCCAGTACGAAGAACTTCACAAAGAAACACGGTAAAAACAATTATTTCTTTGCGAGAAAAAATATATTTCTTAGCTGACTTTATAGTAGACGTACTCCTGAGTAGGGGTGGTCGATATATCGAATATACTCGATGTATCGCGATATTTTAAATGTACGATGGTTAAAATGGCTATATCGTCTATATCGAGAATCCTCCTGCTGTCGCGTGGGCTCCCACTCGCCCCCCTCCTTCCTGCCTGCAGGAGGGCAGAGCCGCGGAGACTTTCAGCACAACAAGTAAACACGGCAGATATGAAGAACGACGCTAGCTGCTGAGGGGGAAAACAATGTTCTTTCTGAGCTAGTTTGGATTTAAATTGTCAGATGAGGGCAGAAAAAATATTTTTGTAGACGATGCTGAAAATAATCCCGACGAAAGGTCGGAACTATGAATCTTTTTCACCATTTAAACAGCGGAGTGGAGCATGAACGGTGAAACAGCAGAACCGAGTGTTTTTACAACCTGCTGCTTCCTTAAAACAAACCACGGGTCTGAGCTCATTTAGTCGTGCGTGCACCGCAGAGAGAGGTGGAGACATTAATAAATCAGTAGTTTATCATATATCGCTAAAGATACGGTCCTTAGCGGCTAACAAGATGGCTAACGCTTTAGCCGTCTTCTTCCACAGCTGAGACTGACCATGTCTTTAGCGATATATGATAAACTGCTGATTTAATAATGTCTACGCCTCTCTGTTCACGTTTCTGAGTGGAGGCTGTCGTGTTTTTACACAAGGATTCAATGCGACACTTCGTAGAGCAACTTAGAGAACGTCTTCGTGAACCCGGAAACTACCCCCTGACCCTTTCACAATAAAACCGGATACAGTATATCAAATATATTGTACCACAGATGTTAATCTTAAATTTTCCTCAGATAAACCTCAACGCACTCTTTCCTTCCGTAATATCAAGAATATCAACCATGACACTCTTTAATCTCATATTAATGATACCCTCTCCACCTTCAGCTCCTCCAACCCAGATGATCTTGTCACATTATACAACACCAGCCTCACCAACATCCTTAACTCTGTTGCTCCTTTGAAAACCCGGACTGTTTCCTTCGCCAACTCTGCACCCTGGTTCACTCCAGCACTCCGCTCCCTGAAAACCAAAGGTCGCCGGTTAGAGCGTCTTTATAAAAAATCCGGTCTCACAATTCACAAGGAACTTTATGCAAACCACCTCATCCATTACAAGAATAGTATTTCTCAAGCCAAATCCAGCTACTTCTCAGACATCATCAGTTCTAATGTTGGTAATTCAAAAACATTGTTCTCTCTCCTCCACCGTTCTGTCTCATCTCCTAACTCCCTGCCCTCTCACATGGTTTCCACAGAATTTTGCAACTCCCTGATGTCATATTTCAATGAAAAGATTATTTCAATTCATAAACACCTTGGTCCAAATACTGCCCCCAACATCCATGTTGAACTCCCCCCTCCCTCCCTTTCTCTGTCTTCTCCCTCCCCTCTGCTGATGACATTGCTGACATTATCAGCAAGTCCAAGTCCTCATCCTGTCAACTTGACCCATTTCCCACAGTTCTTGTTAAATCCTGTCTCCCGTCTCTGCTCCCTATCATCACTAATATCATCCACTCCTCCCTGACCTCTGGCATTGTTCCCACAGCCTTCAAATCTGCTGCCATCACCCCCATCATCAAGAAACCAGGTCTTGACTTCACCAACTTCAGTAATCTTCGTCCGATCTCCAATCTGCCCTTCATCTCCAAGATCCTTGAAAAAACTGTTGCTAGTCAACTTCACTCTCACCTGTCCAACAACAACATTTATGAAGAGTTTCAATCTGGATTTCGCCCCCACCATAGCACCGAAACAGCCCTAGTAAAAATCACTAACGACCTCCTTCTTGCTGCTGACTCTGGTCTTCTGTCCATCCTCATTCTTCTTGATCTAAGCTCTGCCTTCGACACCATCTGTCATTCTATCCTCCTCAACAGACTAACCTCCATTGGCATCTCAGGTACCCCGTTAGACTGGTTCACCTCCTATCTCTCTGACCGCACTCAATTCATTCAGCTTAAATCCTTCCGTTCCCAGTCTTCCCCTGTCTCCACGGGTGTCCCCCAAGGCTCTGTCCTCGGACCCCTCCTCTTCATCATTTACCTCCTTCCTCTAGGCCACATCTTCCGCAAACACGGCATCCATTTCCACTGCTATGCTGATGACACGCAGCTCTACTTGTCATCAAAACCTAACTCCACCCACCCTCCCTCCATCCTCACCGACTGTCTCAACGAGCTAAATCACTGGTTTTCTAACAATTTCCTTCAACTAAACAGCAACAAAACAGAAGTCATTCTCGTCGGTACCAAAAACTCTATTTCAAAATCAGAACATCTTCTCGTCCCCCTTAACAACTCTCTGCTATCCCCCTCCCCTCAGGTCAAGAGCCTCGGTGTCATCCTCAACACCACTCTTTCCTTCACTTCACACATCAACAATATTACTCAGTCTGCTTATTTCCACCTCCGTAATATTAACCGTCTCCGTCCTTCTCTCACACCCCGCTCCACAGCCATCCTGGTGCAGTCTTGTGACTTCCCGTATCGACTACTGCAACTCCCTTCTCTACGGCCTCCCCAACAAATCTCTCCACAAGTTACAGATCGTCCAGAACTCAGCTGCCCGTGTCATCACTCAAACATCCTACTATGATCACATCACTCCTGTCCTGCAGCAGCTCCACTGGCTCCCGGTTAAATCACGCATCATCTTCAAAATTCTACTCCTCACGTTCAAAGCTATCCACAACCTTACCCCTCCTTACTGTATCTATCTGACCTCCTCCAAATCCACATCCCATCACGCTCTCTCAGATCCTCCTCTTCGCTACATCTCCATGAACCCTCTGCCCGCCTCTCCACCATGGAGAGCAGGGCCTTCACCTGATCTGCCCCTCACCTTTGGAACGCCCTACCGCCAGACCTTCGAAACACCTCCTCCCTTTCTCTGTTCAAGACTGCCCTGAAAACCCATCTCTTTAGACTAGCTTATCACTAACTTTGCTAAATGTATTTTTATCTTCCATTTTATATCCTTTATGTATTTTATATTTGAATTTGTCACTGATAATGTTTGCTCTGTATTACACTGTGTTGGTTTGTTAAGTGTCCTTGGGTGTCCTGAAAGGCGCTTTTAAATAAAATGATTATTATTATTATTTACAGAGGCTCACATTTACTGCAGTTCACAAACACACGGACTAAAGTGAAAGCACCTTACTATCTTATCAAGACACTCAAAGCTCTTTAAAACACAATCTGTGTCCTCATTTACCCATTCATACAGCACTCTACTAGAACTGTACAAAGAATAATCAGTACTTTATCACATTCATACACTGATGGGACACACATCAGAGGCAATGAGGGGTTCAGTGTTGCCCACTGCCCAGGAACACTTCAGCATGTGACTGCTGGTGGAATTGAACCCCCACCTCTCCCATTGGAGGAGACTGCTCTAGCCTCTCAGCCACAGCTGCCCTCAGCTGAAGAGGACTATTATTTAATAGGTGTAAATAAATGTCTAAAAAATAAAGTAATGTATGTAAATAGTTCATTTTTTAGACATTTATTTTGTAGAGTTACAGCTGTTTGTTAATAAATGTTGCTGTGTGACAACTGGGACAAAGCTTTGACTCAGAAATATATTTTTGTTATTCTTTTATGGAAAGAAAATTATATCGAGATATATATCGTATATCGCGATATATCACAACAATATCGAGATATGAATTTTTGTCCATATCGCCCAGCCCTACTCCTAAGTTTAACGAAATGTTCAAATCAGCGGGATTTAAAAAAAAAAAAGTTCGCCAAATTTTAGGCAGGCGGTCCGGGTCGGACCGGACGCTTTGTTTCTTTAAATTTAGCTAAATAAACGCTTAAAAAATACATTTCTTAGCTGACTTTATAGTAGATGTACTCCTGAGTTTAACGAAATGTTCAAATCAACTGGATTAAAAATAAAAAAAAGTTCGCCGAATTTTAGGCAGGCGGTCTGGGTCGGACCGGACGCTTTGTTTCTTTAAATTTAGCTAAATAAACGCTTAAAAAATATATTTCTTAGCTGACTTTATAGTAGACGTACTCCTGAGTTTAACGAAATGTTCAAATCAGCTGGATTAAAAAAAAAAAGTTCGCCGAATTTTAGGCAGGCGGTCCGGGTCGGACCGGACGCTTTGTTTCTTTAAATTTAGCTAAATGTTTTGAGAATACAAACTGGTCTGTCTTCAGGGAGGCAGCTACTGATGGGAGCTCAGTGGATCTGGAACTTTATGCTTCCTTAGTCCTGGGTTACATCAGCACATGCTCTGAAAATGTATCCATAAAAAAATATGTTAAATGTTACCCCAACGAAAAACCCTGGTTAAATAAGGAAGTCCGCACCCTGGTAGCAGCCAGGGACACTGCATTCAAGTCCGGAGATACAGAGGAGCTGAGAAAGAGCAGGAAAGAACTGGTTGATGGCATTAAGAAGGCCAAGGCACAGAGGATCGAGGGACAGTTCACCTCACAAGACCCACGGAGCATGTGGAAGGGTATTAAATGCATAACAGATTACAAAGGCAAGAGCAAACAATACCCCAGGGACCCATCTCTGCCTGATGCCCTCAATAAGTTTTATGCACGTTTTGAAGATCCAAACAGACCAGCTAGCACCAGACTCACCTCATCACCAGATGTAGAGCATCTCAGAGTGACCGCAGCAGAAGTGAGAGGCAGTCTCAGAAGGATCAACCCTCATAAAGCAACCGGACCAGACAACATCCCAGGGAAAGTTCTGAAGGAATGTGCGGACCAGCTCTGTGAGGTGCTGGCTGACATCTTC
Organism: Garcialebias charrua; assembly: GCA_038048925.1. Lineage (NCBI taxonomy): Eukaryota > Metazoa > Chordata > Actinopteri > Cyprinodontiformes > Rivulidae > Garcialebias > Garcialebias charrua. The sequence goes on along the minus strand of JBBPBX010110991.1, from coordinate 2,471 downwards.
ACCACCTCACTTTCACTGGAGTCAGTTCCCACCTGCCTGAAGACCGCCACCATCATCCCAGTTCCAAAGAGCTCCACAGTGACTGGTCTGAATGACTATAGACCGGTGGCCCTCACCCCGATAGTCGCTAAATGTTTTGAGAAACTGGTCATGTCCCACATCAAGACAACCGTCAACATCAACGAGGACCCTCATCAATATGCATACCGCGAGAACCGATCAACAGAGGACGCCATCTCCTCTTTGGTCCACACTGCTCTCACTCACCTGGATCAGAAGGACTCATACGTGCGCATGCTCTTTGTGGACTTCACATCTGCCTTCAACACCATGATCCCCCAAACTCTGATAGACAAACTATCCACACTTGGACTAAGCCCCTCCATTTGTAACTGGGTACTAGACTTCTTAACAAACAGACCACAGTCCGTGAAGATCCACAACTTCTCCTCCTCCACCATAACCCTCAGCACTGGCTCTCCCCAAGGATGTGTGCTGAGCCCTCTTCTGTTCACTCTGCTCACATATGATTGTACAGCCACACATCCAGGCTGTCATATTGTTAAGTTTGCAGATGATACAGCGGTGGTGGGATGCATCACAAACAATGATGAGTCCAGCTACAGACAGGAGGTGGAACACCTGGAGAGCTGGTGCAAAGAGAATAATCTTCACATGAATGTGAAGAAGACAAAGGAGATGATTGTGGACTTCAGAAGGAACAAACACACCCATGCCCCACTGAACATAGGTGGATCTGCGGTGGAAGTGGTCTCCAGCTACAAATACTTGGGTGTACACTTGAATGATAACCTCAGCTGGAGCAACAACACCACCAGCCTGATCAAGAAAGGTCATCAGAGACTCTACTTCCTCAGACGGCTGAGACGAGCTGGTCTGAGCAGCCCAGTTCTCACCTCCTTCTACAGGTGTGCAGTGGAGAGCATCCTGTGCTCCAGCATCAACGTGTGGCATGGAGGCTGCACAGTTGAAGAGAGGAAAGCTCTACAGAGAGTGGTGAAGGCTGCACAGAAGTCTGTTGGAGTCAGTCTCCCCACCATCACAGACATTTACACCTCCAGATGCAGGAAAAGAGCCACCTGCATCATGAAAGACCTCACTCACCCAGCACACTCACTCTTTGCCCCACTCCCCTCAGGACGGAGGTTGAGGAGCATCAAATGTAGAACCACTAGACTGAGGAACAGCTTCTACCCTGAGGCTGTTAGACTCATGAATAAATAAAAATAAAATAAAAAAATAAACACTGCAAAATATCACATTGTGCTGATGCTGATCTGTTTTCTTGTTGCTGTGTTCATCTGTGTTCATCTGTGACCATCTGCTCATACAAACTCATGTTCGTGCTGCTGTTTATTCCCACTATATTAAGCTTAGTGTATTACTAGTTGATGTTTTTCTTAGTTAATTCTAGATGTTATTACTGTTTTTCTCTTGCATTTGTTGTTGGATGTAACTGGGACCCCGTGTACATAATCTCGTTTTCATCACATGAACCACATGCGGTGCAAATGACAATAAAGACTCTCTGACTCTGACTCTGACTCTGAATGTTCGCACCTTGTTCAGACTTTATTTGTAGCAAAGGACAAATGGCTGATAATTCTGTTGCATGCACAAACCATGTTATCCCTACTGTGAGTGACATCAGATTATGTATGTGTTGCACGTAAGCACAAATAAAACTCATAAAACAGCACATCCCTGTTTTATTGATAAAAAAAAACACCAACACAAATAATGTCAACAGTACGGGCCTCTCTGGCCTGTCAGCCGTCATAAAGGGGGGGCACATCCCCCTCCCTCACGGCTCATGGGGTGTCAGCCTATTCAATAAGCCCCAGCAGGGTGCCTCAGGACCTGTCTCCAGAAGACAGATCCAGAGGCGTCTGCGAACAGACCCTACACCTTTCGCGAAGACAAGTGGGAAAGGGCACATGTTCCAGCCCCCGCTCCGTTGTGGACAAGGGGCCGGCTAATACACTAACCAGACGAACATGTGACATGTTCGCACCACAGGAGAGCACGTCGGATGCCCCAAGGCAGACACAATTTTCACACCCTCAAAGCACTGGCTGTGATCACGTTACTATGTGTGTAAAAGGATCAGAGTCTAACCAGAATTTTCCTCCTGATTTTGAAAGGTAACTGAGCTCCTTATCAACGAATTATCTTAAGTCTGCCGGTCACAAAGGACCATCTCCACATTCACACGTTGCAGCTGCCCCTTTACTATTCATGAAGGACATGCAACGCTCGAGCGGTAAAAGAGCAACACGTGACTTTCCTCACAGAGCTGCATCAGACTTGCTCACACACAACAGTATCCCACTGGGTGAGACACCAATTGGAGTTAAGAGATCTGCTCGTTTACAAAAACAGCAGCCTCTCAATCCAATAAATCCTATTTTGGAGGGAAATAATAGCTTTCCTGTTCCGACTCAATCTAA
>JBBPBX010110989.1:0-10791 GCA_038048925.1 Garcialebias charrua | reverse complement strand
TCCTACCTGAAATCCTGGGACAGAAATCCACACGTGACTAACCAATCTAAGAATCAAGAATGTTATTTGGAGTAGTTGATGAAAGGAGTTTGAAAAGTTTATACAAATTTAAACAGTTGCTCTTTTTTTCCCCAAAAACATTTGTCACTACCATAACATGTTTCAGCTACACCTGTAGCAAGCACTCTGCAGAAGGGTCATGTGATGTTGTTACATGTCATGACAGCTGTTTTTTATTTACAATAATCTTAATTGAAAAGTTAAGTATGTTAAATCAAATGATATATTTAAATCAATATGAGATTAGCTTGTGAATTTCAAAGGTGTTCTAATATGTTAAATAACAGCACATACAAATGTCATATGTCACAAATGTTGCAAAATGAGTCTACTTCAGAAAAATGTTTTTATTTCAATAGCAAAACTCATGTCATTTTAACTGACCAATATTCACAAAGATTGGTTTATCATTTAGTGGTGAAGAAAAGCAGCTGCAGCCCTGACTGATCCCGAAGCATCAGAAACACGGACTAGAATTAAACCTCAGCTGTTTGCTTTCCATTCAAACGCTCATTTCTTCATGTTGCAGCCTTTTTATTCCTTTGCACTCAGCAGTGTGGGCTGCTGCTGCTAACTGCAGCTCACAAAGTCCCCCAGAGATAAACTAGTCTGATGTTTTGATGTTCCTCCAGTAGGGGGAGATGGTGACCCAGTAACTCTAATCTGCTGGTCCAGGTTCCAGGTTCCAGGTGAAATCCCTGAAACTCCTCAAACATCTGATCAATCCTGGCCTGACTGTCTCCCACAGATTTTAATGATCCGACCCGTGTTTTGTTGTTGAGCAAGAACTTGAGGTTCAGGGTCCAAATTATACCTCAAATACCCCGTTTGACAGGTAGTCTGTCTTTTCTAAAAACAGCAAAGCATCAGAATAAAGATGGCGTTAATGTTTGTATTAGTTGTTGGACAGAGAGGGGAGTCAGTGATGCTGTGTTGTTGTTTGTCAGAGCTACATCAGTTTGTGAGTACTCATCCAGCACATTACGATGTGCTGCTGCACCCCTCACATCATTGTTTTCATTGGTTTTACTCTCAGAGCGTCGTCTTCACGGTGTGGACAGATGGTGGAGCGGCCCGACGCTCTGGCTGATATAATAAAGGTTTTATTGAGCCGAACAAAGTCTCCAGGCTGTTTGCTCTCCTTTAGCTTGGGTTGTTTTTCTTAAAGATCAGTGAATTCTTGCCTTTTTTTTGTCGTTTAGGACTCAACTATTTGAACCTGGCAATTCGTGACTTGTTTTTCCACCATGAAGTCAAATGTCGCTTGCAGGCCGACGGATAGCGAGCCGTGGGCACTGGTTTCATTTGGGAGGTGCGAAAACACATGAGCGGACAATAACCGTGTCAGGATCAGGGTCTTTCGTCGTGTTGTGGCACTTCTTGTTGTGTTTAGTGTTAGTTTTTTGTTCTTTTGTGTTCGTTTTCTGTGATTCTTTTTCATTCATTCATTCAACCTTTATTTATACAGGCTAGCCTCGTTGAGTCACGGGGACTCATTTACAAGAGGGACCTGTCTCACTCACACCAAACAACCATCCACTCTCACACTCACACCTAGGGTCAATTTAGAGTCACCAATCAGCCTAACATGCATGTTTTTTGGTCTGTGGGAGGAAACCGGAGTACCCGGAGGAAACCCACGCATGCACGGGGAGAACATGCAAACTCCACCCAGAAAGATTCTTGTGTTCACTTTTGTTCCTTGTGTTTTCACAAGTCAGCTAGGCCTGTCACACTTAATTTTGCTGGGCGATTAATTGTCTCAGAAATTATTGTGATAAACGATAATACAAGTTGTCCCCGACTTACGATGTCATCGACATACGAGGCTACGGACTTACGAGCAGACTAACGAACTGTAAAGTTGTACAGAACATACAGAAAATACAGCACTAGTAGGTGTTTTTAGATGAAAGTGTGTTAGCTAACAGTTTGTAAACAAAGTTCTGTGCATGTTTATGAACCAGTATGTGCGTTTTTGTTGAAAAACGGGTGTTCGGCGCAGCGCTAGCATACATTTTCCGACTTCCGACCAAAAATCTGGACTTACGAGTGACACGTGTTTCGGGTTCCGACATACGAATTTTCGTCTTACGAGCGACTCGTAGGAACGGAACTCGCTCGTAAATCGGGGACCACCTATATTGAGGCTCCTTGACGTGACATGGGCTGCCTCTCTTCAGTTTTCAAAATGGCGGACACTCGGTGTGGTTTGAGCTCTTAAACATAGCATTTATCACACAAAGCTTTTAAGAAAAAAATAGTAAACAAGTGAAATATATTTCTATCAGTATTACATTACACCCACTATGCTCCATTATTTGTATACACTTAATTCTGCCTTATAATGTGAAATGTGACACTAGGCAGAACGTTTTTCTCTCGGGCTTTGTTTTCACTAGGGAACAATTACACGCCTGCACATACACAGACATAACATTTGATGTTTACATTGAAGCTGATAGATTGTTGACAGAAAGGAGGGTCACGTGGTAGTGTAGGTGGTTCTAGGGCGGTCCTGAAGCAGTCCAAGGAGGTTCCAGGGTCCAAGGAGGCGGTGACGACATCCGGGGTTTTTATAACCGTGGCCCTGCCTTTGAAGAGTGTGTGTGGACTGTGCTGGAGTCAGGTCTGTTGTCTGCTGTAAGGTTTATTCTTATATGTACAATAAACCTACATAAAATTTGCACATTCGTTTCAGAGCTTCCTTCAACCTTTTGAATTCGCAACAATTTGGTGACCACCGACGCTGAGGGGTTTGCGGTTTCGTCTGAAACGAGAGATGATTTGGAGGGTTCCCCCCCCCACCGCCGACAGAGACGAGCACGCGCGCAGTCAACAGCCGGTGATTCACAGAGGTGAGCAGGACCCCTCTTACACAAAACGTCTGCGTTTGGACACACTAAATTATTTGTTGACTGAGGGCTGTTTGTCTCGAGGTGGGCCAGTGTTTTATACTGTTAGCAGCTAAAAGTAAAAAAAAAAAACGTGAACTACTGTTGGTATTTCATTTGAATGTGCATTTTTTTGGCGGTTTTTGTACATGTAAGTAAGGTGAAGAGCACAGAAGTTCCACACACGCGTAGGGATAATTTACGGTGCCTTAAGTTTGCCCTTCCCCCACATCCCACTTCTGCGCTCCGGCCTGTCGGCTGGGAGACACGTTTTCTTTGGACTCCGGGAAACTGTGTGGTCGAGGCCTCATCGTGAACTCCGGGCATCTGTCGCCGTTGAGTCACAGGGGCTTTCATCCGACACACGGGTTTTGCCGTTCAGAGTGGATTGCCACTCCGGGTTCACAGGTCGCTGTGCAGTGTGATTAGGTCACAGCCGGGACTGTGATCGCTGTTAAGAGTCACATTTTTCTTCCCCTTCCCAGTTAAAGTCGATTACCGTATTTTCCACTGTATAGGTCGCACCCATTCTTTTAAGATAACTTTCTTTTCTTTTTATTATTTTTTGTTTTCTTTTCTCTTTTTTTTCGTGGCTTGCGACCTGTACTCCGGTAGGTACGGTATACACGCAAACAAGGCAACAGGGACAGATTTTTTTCTTTTCATTTTTATTCTCATTTATTGCATTTGTGAGTGTTAAAGTCAGGGAGCCAGAAACCTTCTCTGAGCAGCCATGCACAGGGCAGTTTCGCACATGCAGCTGTCACACGGCCGGTCTCCCCCACTGATTTGTTGCAGTTCCTGCAGATGGGGCTCCCCTCCTCCTTCCCCCCCCCCCCCCCGCCGCAGATGGCCTCTGGAGGTTCTGGTCCTGGGACCGCTTGGAGCTGCTGGCTCGAACTCAGATTTATGGCTTCTAACAAGATAATACTCTCCTGTTGGTGCCTGACACGGAGGCAAGGAGACATCTCCTCCCCTCCTCCCTCACCCCCCCCCCTACGTGCCTGTGAACCTGCACGGCATAGAGGCCTCTTTCATCCATAAATCTGAGTGAGTTGTCACTTGGTTCTGCACCTACAGTTAGTGGATCTGCCTCACGGGGTTCCGGCTGATAACGGGGAGTTTTACAACTTATTCAGCTCAGGCTGGGACTGTAAAAGTTACTGTTTATTGGTGTGTACTTCAGTGCAGCTTTGGAAGAAAACTCCAGGGTAAAGTAGTTAGTTAATTACCAGTTAAAAGTTGGGTTATTACACGGTTTGTTTTTTATTTTCTGTTGCTGTGACCTTTGTTTTAAACACGCTGACCTCTCTGTGACAGTCTGTTGTCCTCACAATGCAGTACTGTATTTTTTGCAGATATGTGCTTTTCACTCTCAGTGTTAAAGGCACATTTCTGATTTTTATAGGTGAGGTTCCAGGAACATGTTGCCTGAAGGAGTACATGCAGGGTTAATCTCACGCAATTAATTGTTATGTTTCCAGTTCTCATCACTTCAGCCTGGTGGGGTGCAGGTCATGTTTAATGACATATGAACAGGGCCTGTGTAATGGTGGTTTGTTTTTATTTTTATTTGTTCTTTTTTATGTGTGTATTTTTTTTTTTTCTTTTCTTGGAGGACTGCCGCTTGTTTGTTCTGCAGGAGCGTTCTGCCTTGGCCTTCTGACCTGCTCGACAGAGTCTGGAAGGGAGTCTTCACACAGCTGACATACTGCAGGGGGTGACTTTATTTAGGTGTTTTCTGAGGATTTCAGCTTGACATCTGATCAGTGAACGTTGCAGGTGTTCCATGAGGACATTTGGTTAGCAGTTAATTGTTTCTATTTGGTGGTAGATTTCACTTATACTGTACACAGATATGCAGCTCTCAATTTACAATTTTATTCCTCACCCTACAACATTGCTCGTTTGCATACACTTAGGTTCCCTCCATAGCATGGACTACTTGCATTATGACTGTGGTTTTGAACGCCATTCTTGGATAGATTACATGTATGCTGTCATTGAAGCTGGGTTTTGCTAACAACTCCTCACCTGCACTGGACTGCACTGAACTGTCGAAATGCGTTGTGTTCAGCTAAAGCCGCAAAGCTGTCACCACCTGCACTGAACTGAAAATGCACTGAACTGCCGATATGCATCATGTTCAGCTAAAGCCAAGCTGTCATGACTCGTGCCTGAACTGTTACATGGAGTTTACGTTTTGCACCAAGTCTATGAACTGTGGTCTGCACCCACTGCTGGACTCTTGACATCTCCTATGGGGGCTGGAGAACTCATGACAAGTGAAAGTCAAGCTGGAAACGTCACTACCAAACTTTGCAGCCTGGCTGATGTGTCAGCTGACCATGTGATCTTCAGGTGGTGGTTCAATAACTACAGTTTTTCATGATCATATTCTTTGCTATGGTAGAACCTCACGCACACTCATTATTCATACATACATGTACAGATCTCACTGACACGTGACCTGCATGGCCACACACGTTTTTGTTTTATCCTTCACGTACTCTCAGTACAGTTGTTCGATATGGGCACCTGTTGCGTTCCTTTTTGGATGTGTGTTTGTCTTTTTCTTTTCTTTTTCCTCACCTTTTTGGACAAGCCTTGGTGTTGAGAACACGTCTTTCTGGGACTGGACTGACAGCTTCAATTGTTTGTGGTTTCTAGTTTTACCGTCTTGTATACAGTACTATGACTGCTTGTGGTTGTGACAGGCATAGGTGGAGAGTTTGCTGGCATGATGCAGAGAAGGAAGGTAAATGTTTTCTTTGTCCTGGAGACCGAGTGGAAGGGCAGCAAGGCTCACGGTGTTGGAGCAGGATTAAAGCTCTCTTACTTTGGTGTGGATAGTGGAGGAGATGGGGTAGAGGTTATGTTGAAGAAGAAGTTGACATAGGATGTCGTGGTGGTGTGACATGTGTCTAGTGGGGGATGTGTCTTATGGTTGAAGTATTACGTCTGATGCTAGTGGTTGGGTTTGGCTGTTTTGAGTTTTTATTTTTTCTTTCTGGTAGTATTTCCACCTGCAGTACAGATGATGTTTGTGTTATGAGCTTTCCTTTTTTTTCTTTGTAACAGGATGTTTTTTGTTTACCTCCTGTTTCAAAAAAGGGGATGGGAGATACCAAACATACTGTATAGTTAAACACACCATTTCAAATAACTAATTAGATCAACGTTTTAACTCTTCATACAGTGATGAGAGCTGGAAACAGTTATACATTTGATAAAGTTATAAAAGATCATTTTAATAAGTGCCTAAAAGCAGGTTGTTGGATAGTAGTTGCTCAACAAGATTCTGAATGTTTGGGGTAATTTATATAGATTTAGTGCTGACTTTTTCTTATTTTTCATTACAGGTCAAATCTGGACTGCTGATGATCTGTCAGCCCTGTGACAGAACGTGTAAGATAAAATTGTGAATAATTTATATTTGAAAAGGGGAAATGCACTTTACAATGTTTCCACAGCTGTGATGGACAAGCAGAGGAACCTTACCATAACTGGGTTTACATTCCTCCCCTTTTCAGCAGATTAATTAATGTTGAATGAATGCTTAATGTTGCAGTGTAACCAATGAAGGGAAAATCTATTTCCCTGCACCATTTTTATTTATTTATCTTACAGGTTAACAGGTGGAACATGCAGCAGAGCAGAACTAATCACATTAACTAACAAACTAACCAACTAATCACTAATATATGCCAAGGTTTTCTCATTATTTGTTGAAACCTCTCAATTGTTGTTTACACCGTATGTTGAAAGGATACATATGGTTATTCTTATGCCTGTGAAGAATGACTGTGAGTTTGATCCAGGAGGTCCAGAAAGGATTAAGGTTGTTGAGATGAATGAGTCAGACAGAATGTGAATGTTTCAGACAGATTAATGTGATTATATATATATGTTTGTGCTTGGTGAATGTGCAGTACAATAGTTGTGTGTTGATAGATTTTTGAGAAAGGTGTACAGGGTTTTCACTATTTTTCTATAGATATAATTTAGTTTTATCAATTTTAATTCTTAGATTTGAACGATAATTAGAAATGTTTTAGAGGATACATTTTAGCTGCACCTTGTTAAGAAGTATCAGAGTAAGCCTAGCTGTGAATTTTACTGATAGGAAATGTTTGTGGTAGAACATTCTGGTACAGAGAATAATATATATATATATATAGGAAATGGATGTGAATAAGATATTTGAGTTTGACAGGTTATGGAAGGATTTTTGTGTTTTCTGTTCTGATTAGATTAATCATAGATTAAGTGTTTAATTTTCTGAATGTGGTCTTAGCCCTTATCACAGACATCTCTGAATAAGAGCAGTTGAGCTTTTCTCAGATATCAGACTAGTCAACAGAGTAGTGTAGGGTTTTTCTCCTCACAGGTGTCTATGATGATGAAGATGAGATGGCCTGACTTGGCTAAAGCATAGTTCATATTCTTTGCTAAGGTTAACACATACCTGAAATGGAGCAGAGTATATGCAATGTTTTGAAGTTTGTTAAGAGTTGATAATTCAATTTTGGGTAATTTAAGGGTTTTTGAGAAAGTATTGGATTTATAAGGTCTGGTTAAAGTCCAGTTGTTTTTTATTGGACGCCTTTTTAAAGGTATTGAATTTAACTTCATTATTCCTGCATATACCCTGTTGAGGCGTGATATTTGATAGGAGGGACAGCCCGCTTCATTTTATTGTTTTGTTTTTATTTTTATTTGTTTTATGGTTTCATTTTTACATTTATTTTTGTTTATTTGTTGTTTGTTTTTGTTTATTCTTTATTACTTTTTCCGTTTGTTTTGTTTATTTCTTGTTACATTTATTTGTTGTTTTGTTTATTTTATTTTCATTCTTTGTTTTTGGTTGATTTCTTTGCTTTTTGTTACATTTATTTTTTAAATTGTTAGTTTTCTATTGCGTTTCCAGCATATAAGCTCTGACGGTTACCGTATATTTTCTGTTTAGTTTTTATTACCATTTATATTATTGCTTATTTTATATGAGGGTTTTATATTCTGGGTGGGTAACTTAGATGTAATATTGCTGTGGGAGGGAATGTTAGAGATTTCCAATGTGTATCAAGTTTTTAATTGCATTCTCACATAGAACATATAGGATTTTGTTGACATGATGTTTGTCATGTCAAAAGGGGAATTGAAATATATTTCTATCAGTATTACATTACACCCACTATGCTCCATTATTTGTATTCACTTAATTCTGCCTTATAATGTGAAATGTGACACTAGGCAGAACGTTTTTCTCTCGGGCTTTGTTTTCACTAGGGAACAATTACACGCCTGCACATACACAGACATAACATTTGATGTTTACATTGAAGCTGATAGATTGTTGACAGAAAGGAGGGTCACGTGGTAGTGTAGGTGGTTCTAGGGCGGTCCTGAAGCAGTCCAAGGAGGTTCCAGGGTCCAAGGAGGCGGTGACGACATCCGGGGTTTTTATAACCGTGGCCCTGCCTTTGAAGATGTGTGTGTTGGACTGTGCTGGAGTCAGGTCTGTTGTCTGCTGTAAGGTTTATTCTTATATGTACAATAAACCTACATAAAATTTGCACATTCGTTTCAGAGCTTCCTTCAACCTTTTGAATTCGCAACATCAGGTTGGTACATGTTCAGTTTGTGTTTGCTGAGTTATCCATATTGAAAATGTGTCTTCACACTGAAGAGCGATGATCAAATGTCTTCCTGCATCTTATTTTGAAAACTCCAAACTAAATTAAAAATCTTAAGTTTTTCTGGAAGACTGGCTCCAAAAGAACAGGAACTTTTTGTAAATGTTCACCTTTTAACTACAATCTGATTTACTGGTTCATTTGATCGCAAATGTTACAGATGGCAGGCTTCATATTCCAAGGAGACGAGACAATTTTTATTAAAACAGTTATGTCAGAAACCTTATGGAAATAAACAAAGTGTAAAGTAGCTTCCACTTCCATCTTGAGGATATTTAACATTCAAGCTGTTACGAAACTACTTCCCTTCCCAGCTCGCTCTTATCTTAATGGAGAGTAGTGGTCGCAACTAAAAGTGTGTGATAAGAAAAAAAGAAAAGAAAGAAACTAAACAGGCACCTGACAGAACACAGAGTGAGGTTTGGGGCTTACCTTAAGATGTCCGATCAGAGTTTCTCCACCAGCTGACATCTTTAAAGGGGCGAGCCCGCACGGTGCTTCATCCGTCAGATGATCTGTTCATTAATTGTTGTTTTTGCTTTTCTTTATAGTTTTCCTCTTTTCTTAAAAACGCACCACTTGTGATTTTCTGTAGGTGGTTGATTTCTGCAGGCGTGTAAACTCCCCACTGCGTCCAGCCGGTTCATCAGGACAAACCCTGTTCCTCCCGGCCAGCAGGCGTGTAAACTCCCCGGTACATTACTGCGTCCAGCCGTTCATCCAGGCCAAACTTTTCCTGTTCCTCCCGGCCAAAAACATCCGACGCCCCCCTCTGGGTGATCAGCCCGAGGTGAGGACTCTGTTCCCCCAGAGTCCACCCGCACCGTCTCAAATTATTTCCTTCTTTTACACGTCGTCCTCGCCACAGCAGCTCCCACAGCCTAAAGCCTCACAGCCGCTCCAACACACGCTACTCCATCAATCCATCTCTGCAGTCAATCAATCTTCTCATCACCCCCAGGTGTGTGCCAGCTCAGCTAAAACCACTTGTGTGGCTGAGCCCCGCCCCCTTCACCAGTGAACTGTCAAAAAGGTGCCAAAAATAAAAATAACAAACAAACAAAAGACTGAAAAAAGTGTGCCCACGTAACACTACCCCCACGACCCGACCCCGGATAAGCGGAAGAAAATGGATGGATGGATGGATGGACAATACACATTACGCTATTTCATATATATTTTTTTAACACATTTGTTTTGATCATTTTTTAAATGTAAACATTGACTTGGCATTTTTAACTACATTCTCCAAGCCATTCCATAATCTAATTCCCTGGATTGAGGTAGAACGTCCCTTCAAACTGGTTCTGAATTGTGGTTTTACAAACAACTCTGTCCCCTTAAGATTATAACAACTTTGTCTTTTAACAAAGTGCATTTGGATATTTAAAGGTAATGTATTATTTTGAGCTCTATACATAACTGATAAAATATTATAGTCTACCAAATCATGGAACTTCAATAACTTTAGTTGATAAAATAATGTACTTGATGGATGACGGTAATGCTTTCTAGTGATAATTCTTACGGCTCTTTTCTGTAATACAAAAATAGGCTTTGTGATTGTTTTACACGCATTCCCCCAAACATCAATACAATAGATTAAGTGTGGAACAATGATTGTGTTATACAACAAATACAGAGCTTTATCATTCAATAGGTCTCTGACTTTGTACAGTACTGCTATCGATTTAGCTATTTTTATTCTTACAGAATTTATGTGTTGTTTCCATGTCAGTTTGTCATCAATGATAACACCCAAAAACTTCACCTCACTCACTCTACAAATCTCAACACCCTCAATTTTGAGTGGAACATCAACAGTTTTCTTTTTATTACTGAATATCATGTACAGGTAGTCCCCGATTTACGAGCGAGATCCGTTACAACGAGGCGCTCGTAAACCGGAAATCTCGTATTTCGGAACGGTTGCCATGTCTCTCGTAAGTCCGGAATTTCGCTCGTAAATTGGAACGGTTTCGCTAGCGCGACTACAAACACTCGTTTTTCATCAAAAAACTGCTTATGAGTGCATAAAAATGATCGGAAACGTGTGTCCACATGTTTAGCTAACGAACTGTGGTGAAAAAACACATGAAAACTCAGTATTTTTTGCGTTTTTTCCAAAAATTCGCCAGCTC
>JBBPBX010110988.1:0-10791 GCA_038048925.1 Garcialebias charrua | reverse complement strand
CGCGGTAGCTTTTAGCTTTTAGTAGACGCTACAAAATGGATTCCTTTGTGCGCACGGATCTATGAAGCTGGTCCAGTCTTGTCAAAAAGGTAAAACAGTTTATAATTTTATAAATTTCGCCACTCATTGAAACATCCTGTTGACGTTCTTTGCTCTGACCACCGTAGTAGATTGTTGTGACAGCAGAGGGCAGTGTTGCAATGCAGGTCCCATATATAACACGGTCGAAACGGCTTCATCTCTCTCGTTTCACAAACAAAAAAACAAATATTCATCTCAGCTACCAAAAACCTATAAACACAATCTCTAAAAGTAAACCTAAATTGCACAGCTGTAGGCGGTGGTACGGTGTGGCTGTGGCCCCATTTGTTTTTTAAGTTTCGGTTTTCATTGCCTTATACTTTCACTTTTAATATTATTAATATAACTAATAGTTTTGTTTTTCCTGTGACTTATGTGCAGTATGATAAATGATAGGAGCATAATAAACGCTCCCAATGCTTTGTTGGTCTTTTTTTTCTTTTTGTAAAGACGTTTTTAGGCATTTATATTTATTTATTTATTTTGCATCGTAAGACACTGTGACGTCATCGGCTACTCGAGCGTCGTTCGATTTTTTTTTATGTTAATGTCGAGGTTAAAAATTATGTACTCGTTCAACCCCTAGTTGGTGTTGATGATGGTGGTTCTGATGATGTTGGTGTTGATGATGGTGGTTCTGAAGATGTTGGTTCGGATGTTTGTTCTGATGATGTTGGTGTTGATGATGGTGGTTCTGCTGATGTTGGTGTTGATGATGGTGGTTCTGCTGATGTTGGTGTTGATGATGGTGGTTCTGATGATGTTGGTGTTGATGATGGTGGTTCTGCTGATGTTGGTGTTGATGATGGTGGTTCTGATGATGTTGGTGTTGATGATGGTGGTTCTGCTGATGTTGGTGTTGATGATGGTGGTTCTGATGATGTTGGTGTTGATGATGGTGGTTCTGCTGATGTTGTTGTTGATGATGTTGGTGCTGATGATGTTGGTGCTGATGATGCTGGTTCTGAAGATGTTGGTTCTGATGATGTTGGTGTTGATGATGGTGTTTCTGAAGATGTTGGTTCGGATGTTTGTTCTGATGATGTTGGTGTTGATGATGGTGGTTCTGATGATGTTGGTGTTGATGATGGTGGTTCTGCTGATGTTGGTGTTGATGATGGTGGTTCTGATGATGTTGGTGTTGATGATGGTGGTTCTGATGATGTTGGTGTTGATGATGGTGGTTCTGAAGATGTTGGTTCATGTTTGTTCTGATGATGTTGGTGTTGATGATGGTGGTTCTGATGATGTTGGTGTTGATGATGGTGGTTCTGCTGATGTTGGTGTTGATGATGGTGGTTCTGATGATGTTGGTGTTGATGATGGTGGTTCTGATGATGTTGGTGTTGATGATGGTGGTTCTGAAGATGTTGGTTCGGATGTTTGTTCTGATGATGTTGGTGTTGATGATGGTGGTTCTGATGATGTTGGTGTTGATGATGGTGGTTCTGAAGATGTTGGTTCGGATGTTTGTTCTGATGATGTTGGTGTTGATGATGGTGGTTCTGATGATGTTGGTGTTGATGATGGTGGTTCTGCTGATGTTGGTGTTGATGATGGTGGTTCTGATGATGTTGGTGTTGATGATGGTGGTTCTGATGATGTTGGTGTTGATGATGGTGGTTCTGAAGATGTTGGTTCGGATGTTTGTTCTGATGATGTTGGTGTTGATGATGGTGGTTCTGATGATGTTGGTGTTGATGATGGTGGTTCTGCTGATGTTGGTGTTGATGATGGTGGTTCTGATGATGTTGGTGTTGATGATGGTGGTTCTGAAGATGTTGGTTCGGATGTTTGTTCTGATGATGTTGGTGTTGATGATGGTGGTTCTGATGATGTTGGTGTTGATGATGGTGGTTCTGATGATGTTGGTGTTGATGATGGTGGTTCTGATGATGTTGGTGTTGATAATGGTGGTTCTGCTGATGTTGGTTCTGATGATGTTGGTTCTGATGATGTTGGTGCTGATGATGCTGGTTCTGGTGATGTTGGTGCTGATGATGTTGGTTCTGATGATGTTGGTTCTGGTGATGTTGGTTCTGATTATGTTGGTTCTGATGATGTTGGTGCTGATTATGTTGGTGTTGATGTTGATGCTGATGATGTTGGTGCTGATGATGCTGGTTCTGAAGATGTTGGTTCTGATGATGTTGGTGTTGATGATGGTGGTTCTGAAGATGTTGGTTCTGCTGATGTTGGTTCTGATGATGTTGGTTCTGATGATGTTGGTGTTGATGATGGTGGTTCTGAAGATGTTGGTTCTGGTGATGTTGGTTCTGATTATGTTGGTTCTGATGATGTTGGTTCTGATGATGTTGGTGTTGATGATGTTGGTGCTGATGATGTTGGTTCTGATGATGTTGGTTCTGGTGATGTTGGTTCTGATTATGTTAGTTCTGATGATGTTGGTGCTGATGATGTTGGTTCTGATGATGTTGGTGCTGATTATGTTGGTGCTGATTATGTTGGTGCTGATGATGTTGGTGCTGATGATGCTGGTTCTGAAGATTTTGGTTCTGATGATGTTGGTGTTGATGATGGTGTTTCTGAAGATGTTGGTTTGGATGTTTGTTCTGATGATGTTGGTGTTGATGATGGTGGTTCTGATGATGTTGGTGTTGATGATGGTGGTTCTGCTGATGTTGGTGTTGATGATGGGGGTTCTGATGATGTTGGTGTTGATGATGTTGGTGCTGATGATGTTGGTGCTGATGATGCTGGTTCTGAAGATGTTAGTTCTGATGATGTTGGTGTTGATGATGGTGTTTCTGAAGATGTTGGTTCGGAAGTTTGTTCTGATGATGGTGTTGATGATGGTGGTTCTGATGATGTTGGTGTTGATTATGGTGGTTCTGATGATGTTGGTGTTGATGATGGTGGTTCTGATGATGTTGGTGTTAGTGCATTAACAGAATAACCGAGTTTTCGACAGATCGAGTGCTTTGACTTCTATCGAGGCTTTTTTGTCCACCTCAACTACCCGTAGTGACGTCATCACGTGATAAAAACAGAGCGCGCGGTAGCTTTTAGCTTTTAGTAGACGCTACAAAATGGATTCCTTTGTGCGCACGGATCTATGAAGCTGGTCCAGTCTTGTCAAAAAGGTAAAACAGTTTATAATTTTATAAATTGCGCCACTCATTGAAACATCCTGTTGACGTTCTTTGCTCTGACCACCGTAGTAGATTGTTGTGACAGCAGAGGGCAGTGTTGCAATGCAGGTCCCATATATAATACGGTCGAAACGGCTTCATCTCTCTCGTTTCACAAACAAAAAACAAATATTCATCTCAGCTACCAAAAACCTATAAACACAATCTCTAAAAGTAAACCTAAATTGCACAGCTGTAGGCGGTGGTACGGTGTGGCTGTGGCCCCATTTGTTTTTTAAGTTTCGGTTTTCATTGCCTTATACTTTCACTTTTAATATTATTAATATAACTAATAGTTTTGTTTTTCCTGTGACTTATGTGCAGTATGATAAATGATAGGAGCATAATAAACGCTCCCAATGCTTTGTTGGTCTTTTTTTTCTTTTTGTAAAGACGTTTTTAGGCATTTATATTTATTTATTTATTTTGCATCGTAAGACACTGTGACGTCATCGGCTACTCGAGCGTCGTTCGATTTTTTTTTATGTTAATGTCGAGGTTAAAAATTATGTACTCGTTCAACCCCTAGTTGGTGTTGATGATGGTGGTTCTGATGATGTTGGTGTTGATGATGGTGGTTCTGAAGATGTTGGTTCGGATGTTTGTTCTGATGATGTTGGTGTTGATGATGGTGGTTCTGCTGATGTTGGTGTTGATGATGGTGGTTCTGCTGATGTTGGTGTTGATGATGGTGGTTCTGATGATGTTGGTGTTGATGATGGTGGTTCTGCTGATGTTGGTGTTGATGATGGTGGTTCTGATGATGTTGGTGTTGATGATGGTGGTTCTGCTGATGTTGGTGTTGATGATGGTGGTTCTGATGATGTTGGTGTTGATGATGGTGGTTCTGCTGATGTTGTTGTTGATGATGTTGGTGCTGATGATGTTGGTGCTGATGATGCTGGTTCTGAAGATGTTGGTTCTGATGATGTTGGTGTTGATGATGGTGTTTCTGAAGATGTTGGTTTGGATGTTTGTTCTGATGATGTTGGTGTTGATGATGGTGGTTCTGATGATGTTGGTGTTGATGATGGTGGTTCTGCTGATGTTGGTGTTGATGATGGGGGTTCTGATGATGTTGGTGTTGATGATGGTGGTTCTGATGATGTTGGTGTTGATGATGTTGGTGCTGATGATGTTGGTGCTGATGATGCTGGTTCTGAAGATGTTAGTTCTGATGATGTTGGTGTTGATGATGGTGTTTCTGAAGATGTTGGTTCGGATGTTTGTTCTGATGATGTTGGTGTTGATGATGGTGGTTCTGATGATGTTGGTGTTGATGATGGTGGTTCTGCTGATGTTGGTGTTGATGATGGTGGTTCTGATGATGTTGGTGTTGATGATGGTGGTTCTGCTGATGTTGGTGTTGATGATGGTGGTTCTGATGATGTTGGTGTTGATGATGGTGGTTCTGCTGATGTTGGTGTTGATGATGGTGGTTCTGATGATGTTGGTGTTGATGATGGTGGTTCTGATGATGTTGGTGTTGATGATGGTGGTTCTGAAGATGTTGGTTCGGATGTTTGTTCTGATGATGTTGGTGTTGATGATGGTGGTTCTGATGATGTTGGTGTTGATGATGGTGGTTCTGCTGATGTTGGTGTTGATGATGGTGGTTCTGATGATGTTGGTGTTGATGATGGTGGTTCTGCTGATGTTGGTGTTGATGATGGTGGTTCTGATGATGTTGGTGTTGATGATGGTGGTTCTGCTGATGTTGGTGTTGATGATGGTGGTTCTGATGATGTTGGTGTTGATGATGGTGGTTCTGCTGATGTTGGTGTTGATGATGTTGGTGCTGATGATGTTGGTGCTGATGATGCTGGTTCTGAAGATGTTGGTTCTGATGATGTTGGTGTTGATGATGGTGTTTCTGAAGATCTTGGTTCGGATGTTTGTTCTGATGATGTTGGTGTTGATGATGGTGGTTCTGATGATGTTGGTGTTGATGATGGTGGTTCTGCTGATTTTGGTGTTAATGATGGTGGTTCTGATGATGTTGGTGTTGATGATGGTGGTTCTGATGATGTTGGTGTTGATGATGGTGGTTCTGAAGATGTTGGTTCGGATGTTTGTTCTGATGATGTTGGTGTTGATGATGGTGGTTCTGATGATGTTGGTGTTGATGATGGTGGTTCTGCTGATGTTGGTGTTGATGATGGTGGTTCTGATGATGTTGGTGTTGATGATGGTGGTTCTGAAGATGTTGGTTCGGATGTTTGTTCTGATGATGTTGGTGTTGATGATGGTGGTTCTGATGATGTTGGTGTTGATGATGGTGGTTCTGATGATGTTGGTGTTGATGATGGTGGTTCTGATGATGTTGGTGTTGATAATGGTGGTTCTGCTGATGTTGGTTCTGATGATGTTGGTTCTGATGATGTTGGTGCTGATGATGCTGGTTCTGGTGATGTTGGTGCTGATGATGTTGGTTCTGATGATGTTGGTTCTGGTGATGTTGGTTCTGATTATGTTGGTTCTGATGATGTTGGTGCTGATGATGTTGGTGCTGATTATGTTGGTGTTGATGTTGATGCTGATGATGTTGGTGCTGATGATGCTGGTTCTGAAGATGTTGGTTCTGATGATGTTGGTGTTGATGATGGTGGTTCTGAAGATGTTGGTTCTGCTGATGTTGGTTCTGATGATGTTGGTTCTGATGATGTTGGTGTTGATGATGGTGGTTCTGAAGATGTTGGTTCTGGTGATGTTGGTTCTGATTATGTTGGTTCTGATGATGTTGGTTCTGATGATGTTGGTGTTGATGATGTTGGTGCTGATGATGTTGGTTCTGATGATGTTGGTTCTGGTGATGTTGGTTCTGATTATGTTAGTTCTGATGATGTTGGTGCTGATGATGTTGGTTCTGATGATGTTGGTGCTGATTATGTTGTTGCTGATTATGTTAGTGCTGATGATGTTGGTGCTGATGATGCTGGTTCTGAAGATTTTGGTTCTGATGATGTTGGTGTTGATGATGGTGTTTCTGAAGATGTTGGTTTGGATGTTTGTTCTGATGATGTTGGTGTTGATGATGGTGGTTCTGATGATGTTGGTGTTGATGATGGTGGTTCTGCTGATGTTGGTGTTGATGATGGGGGTTCTGATGATGTTGGTGTTGATGATGGTGGTTCTGATGATGTTGGTGTTGATGATGTTGGTGCTGATGATGTTGGTGCTGATGATGCTGGTTCTGAAGATGTTAGTTCTGATGATGTTGGTGTTGATGATGGTGTTTCTGAAGATGTTGGTTCGGATGTTTGTTCTGATGATGTTGGTGTTGATGATGGTGGTTCTGATGATGTTGGTGTTGATGATGGTGGTTCTGCTGATGTTGGTGTTGATGATGGTGGTTCTGATGATGTTAGTGTTAGTGCATTAACAGAATAACCGAGTTTTCGACAGATCGAGTGCTTTGACTTCTATCGAGGCTTTTTTGTCCACCTCGACTACCCGTAGTGACATCATCACGTGATAAAAACAGAGCGCGCGGTAGCTTTTAGCTTTTAGTAGACGCTACAAAATGGATTCCTTTGTGCGCACGGATCTATGAAGCTGGTCCAGTCTTGTCAAAAAGGTAAAACAGTTTATAATTTTATAAATTTCGCCACTCATTGAAACATCCTGTTGACGTTCTTTGCTCTGACCACCGTAGTAGATTGTTGTGACAGCAGAGGGCAGTGTTGCAATGCAGGTCCCATATATAATACGGTCGAAACGGCTTCATCTCTCTCGTTTCACAAACAAAAAACAAATATTCATCTCAGCTACCAAAAACCTATAAACACAATCTCTAAAAGTAAACCTAAATTGCACAGCTGTAGGCGGTGGTACGGTGTGGCTGTGGCCCCATTTGTTTTTTAAGTTTCGGTTTTCATTGCCTTATACTTTCACTTTTAATATTATTAATATAACTAATAGTTTTGTTTTTCCTGTGACTTATGTGCAGTATGATAAATGATAGGAGCATAATAAACGCTCCCAATGCTTTGTTGGTCTTTTTTTTCTTTTTGTAAAGACGTTTTTAGGCATTTATATTTATTTATTTATTTTGCATCGTAAGACACTGTGACGTCATCGGCTACTCGAGCGTCGTTCGATTTTTTTTTATGTTAATGTCGAGGTTAAAAATTATGTACTCGTTCAACCCCTAGTTGGTGTTGATGATGGTGGTTCTGATGATGTTGGTGTTGATGATGGTGGTTCTGAAGATGTTGGTTCGGATGTTTGTTCTGATGATGTTGGTGTTGATGATGGTGGTTCTGCTGATGTTGGTGTTGATGATGGTGGTTCTGCTGATGTTGGTGTTGATGATGGTGGTTCTGATGATGTTGGTGTTGATGATGGTGGTTCTGCTGATGTTGGTGTTGATGATGGTGGTTCTGATGATGTTGGTGTTGATGATGGTGGTTCTGCTGATGTTGGTGTTGATGATGGTGGTTCTGATGATGTTGGTGTTGATGATGGTGGTTCTGCTGATGTTGTTGTTGATGATGTTGGTGCTGATGATGTTGGTGCTGATGATGCTGGTTCTGAAGATGTTGGTTCTGATGATGTTGGTGTTGATGATGGTGTTTCTGAAGATGTTGGTTCGGATGTTTGTTCTGATGATGTTGGTGTTGATGATGGTGGTTCTGATGATGTTGGTGTTGATGATGGTGGTTCTGCTGATGTTGGTGTTGATGATGGTGGTTCTGATGATGTTGGTGTTGATGATGGTGGTTCTGATGATGTTGGTGTTGATGATGGTGGTTCTGAAGATGTTGGTTCGGATGTTTGTTCTGATGATGTTGGTGTTGATGATGGTGGTTCTGATGATGTTGGTGTTGATGATGGTGGTTCTGCTGATGTTGGTGTTGATGATGGTGGTTCTGATGATGTTGGTGTTGATGATGGTGGTTCTGATGATGTTGGTGTTGATGATGGTGGTTCTGATGATGTTGGTGTTGATGATGGTGGTTCTGATGATGTTGGTGTTGATGATGGTGGTTCTGATGATGTTGGTGTTGATGATGGTGGTTCTGATGATGTTGGTGTTGATGATGGTGGTTCTGATGATGTTGGTGTTGATAATGGTGGTTCTGCTGATGTTGGTTCTGCTGATGTTGGTTCTGATGATGTTGGTGCTGATGATGCTGGTTCTGGTGATGTTGGTGCTGATGATGTTGGTTCTGATGATGTTGGTTCTGGTGATGTTGGTTCTGATTATGTTGGTTCTGATGATGTTGGTGCTGATGATGTTGGTGCTGATTATGTTGGTGTTGATGTTGATGCTGATGATGTTGGTGCTGATGATGCTGGTTCTGAAGATGTTGGTTCTGATGATGTTGGTGTTGATGATGGTGGTTCTGAAGATGTTGGTTCTGCTGATGTTGGTTCTGATGATGTTTGTTCTGATGATGTTGGTGTTGATGATGGTGGTTCTGAAGATGTTGGTTCTGCTGATGTTGGTTCTGCTGATGTTGGTTCTGATGATGTTGGTGTTGATGATGCTGGTTCTGAATATGTTGTTCTGATGATGTTGGTGTTGATGATGGTGGTTCTGATGATGTTGGTGTTGATGATGGTGGTTCTGCTGATGTTGGTGTTGATGATGGTGGTTCTGATGATGTTGGTGTTGATGATGGTGGTTCTGATGATGTTGGTGTTGATGATGGTGGTTCTGAAGATGTTGGTTCGGATGTTTGTTCTGATGATGTTGGTGTTGATGATGGTGGTTCTGATGATGTTGGTGTTGATGATGGTGGTTCTGCTGATGTTGGTGTTGATGATGGTGGTTCTGATGATGTTGGTGTTGATGATGGTGGTTCTGATGATGTTGGTGTTGATGATGGTGGTTCTGAAGATGTTGGTTCGGATGTTTGTTCTGATG
This sequence comes from Garcialebias charrua, assembly GCA_038048925.1. Lineage (NCBI taxonomy): Eukaryota > Metazoa > Chordata > Actinopteri > Cyprinodontiformes > Rivulidae > Garcialebias > Garcialebias charrua. The sequence continues at coordinate 1,686 of JBBPBX010110988.1, read as the reverse complement.
ATGTTGGTGTTGATGATGGTGGTTCTGATGATGTTGGTGTTGATGATGGTGGTTCTGATGATGTTGGTGTTGATGATGGTGGTTCTGATGATGTTGGTGTTGATAATGGTGGTTCTGCTGATGTTGGTTCTGATGATGTTGGTTCTGATGATGTTGGTGCTGATGATGCTGGTTCTGGTGATGTTGGTGCTGATGATGTTGGTTCTGATGATGTTGGTTCTGGTGATGTTGGTTCTGATTATGTTGGTTCTGATGATGTTGGTGCTGATGATGTTGGTGCTGATTATGTTGGTGTTGATGTTGATGCTGATGATGTTGGTGCTGATGATGCTGGTTCTGAAGATGTTGGTTCTGATGATGTTGGTGTTGATGATGGTGGTTCTGAAGATGTTGGTTCTGCTGATGTTGGTTCTGATGATGTTTGTTCTGATGATGTTGGTGTTGATGATGGTGGTTCTGAAGATGTTGGTTCTGCTGATGTTGGTTCTGCTGATGTTGGTTCTGATGATGTTGGTGTTAATGATGCTGGTTCTGAATATGTTGGTTCTGATGATGTTGGTTCTGAAGATGTTGGTACTGATAATGTTGGTGCTGATTATGTTGGTGCTGATGACGGTGGTTCTGAAGATGTTGGTCCTGATGATGTTGGTGCTGATTATGTTGGTGCTGATGATGTTGGTGTTGATGATGTTGGTGCTGATTATGTTGGTGCTGATGATGGTGGTTCTGAAGATGTTGGTGCTTATTATGTTGGTTCTGATGATGTTGGCGTTGATTATGTTGGTGCTGATGATGTTGGTGCTGATTATGTTGGTGCTGATGATGTTGGTGCTGATGATGTTGGTTCGGATAATTGTTCTGATGATGTTGGTGTTGATGATGCTGGTTCTGAAGATGTTGATTCGGATGTTTGTTCTGATGATGTTGGTGTTGATGATGGTGGTTCTGATGATGTTGGTGTTGATAATGGTGGTTCTGCTGATGTTGGTGTTGATGATGGTGGTTCTGATGATGTTGGTGTTGATGATGGTGGTTCTGCTGATGTTGGTGTTGATGATGGTGGTTCTGATGATGTTGGTGTTGATGATGGTGGTTCTGATGATGTTGGTGTTGATGATGGTGGTTCTGAAGATGTTGGTTCGGATGTTTGTTCTGATGATGTTGGTGTTGATGATGGTGGTTCTGATGATGTTGGTGTTGATGATGGTGGTTCTGCTGATGTTGGTGTTGATGATGGTGGTTCTGATGATGTTGGTGTTGATGATGGTGGTTCTGCTGATGTTGGTGTTGATGATGGTGGTTCTGATGATGTTGGTGTTGATGATGGTGGTTCTGATGATGTTGGTGTTGATGATGGTGGTTCTGCTGATGTTGTTCTGATGATGTTGGTTCTGATGATGTTGGTGCTGATGATGCTGGTTCTGGTGATGTTGGTGCTGATGATGTTGGTTCTGATGATGTTGGTTCTGGTGATGTTGGTTCTGATTATGTTGGTTCTGATGATGTTGGTGCTGATGATGTTGGTGCTGATTATGTTGGTGTTGATGTTGATGCTGATGATGTTGGTGCTGATGATGCTGGTTCTGAAGATGTTGGTTCTGATGATGTTGGTGTTGATGATGGTGGTTCTGAAGATGTTGGTTCTGCTGATGTTGGTTATGATGATGTTGGTTCTGATGATGTTGG
>JBBPBX010110987.1:0-10791 GCA_038048925.1 Garcialebias charrua | reverse complement strand
TCAAACAGGTTGTTGAGCTCTAGAAAAGATTGAAGTTGAATAAAAACAATCTTTTCTAGGACCTTTGATAAAAATGACAGATGGGAAACTGGCCTGAAATTAGAGAGAGCTGTAGGATCAAGGCCTGGTTTTTTGAGAAGAGGCCTGACCACAGCATGTTTGAAAGCAGATGGCACAAAACCTGAAGATAGACAGCTGTTAATAAATGACAAAACACAAGGACCAATTACATCAAAAGAATGTTTGAATATTTTTGATGGAATGATGTCCAGAGAACAGTTAGTTGATTTCATCTGCTGAACAACCTTGATGAGGTAAGGCAGTGAAACCAGGTCGAACTGGTCAAAAACAATAGATTATTATATCTGATTCGAAATATAACCTGCAGAATGTGGCTGCGCGATGACCAGGAGGAGCGCGCATGAGAGAAGCTGCTGAGCGCGCGCTGCTCTCCGCCGTGCGTCCATCTCCCTCTCAGCCACACATAAAAAAGAAGTGCCCAAAGTACCGATCCGTTCCGAGCCGAGTGGAACCTGCGCTTGTGTGCCACCCCCACCTCCTCTTCCCCCCTCCTCCGCCTCCATCACTTCGCCCTCAGCTCCGTGCGCCGCGTTGTGCAGGCGATGGAGCCGTGAGCCGCGCGCACTGAAGAACCGAGCTGCTATGGAGGAGAAGCGCGGGGGGGGGGGCAGGCGTCTAGATCAGTGAGACCAGCAGACCCACCAGTCTGGACCACTTTCTGCGACACACGTGCACTCTGAGTCCAGGAACAGGGGTTTTTGTTTCCAACATCGCACAGAAAGGATGTGGGGCTTGTGCTGCAAAACATGTTGGCATCTTGCGCAGCGTGGCATTTATTGTCCACCATCTCCTGACCACCTCCTGTCCGTGCTGCGGCGAGACGTTTGTTTGAAGCCATTTTCAGATCAAACCATTTATTCTTGATTTCTGATACTGTACGACCCACGGGAGACACAACATATGCACTACAATATTAATATGATGTTAACTGTAGTTTCGAGACAATTTAAAATGCTTCTGTTGAAAAACACATCCGACACTTGCGGGGGGGTGGGGGGTAGCGGTGCCACTCTTCTGAATAAGTGAAACTATAATGTAACACAGTAAAATTAAAGATATTTGACCATCCGACACTTGCGGGGGGGTGGGGTAGCCACAGCGCCACTGAGAGCAGATCTCCGAACGCGTGAAGTTCCTCTTACTTCTTGATTTTGAATGAATGGACACTTCCTGCTGTCAGAAGGCAGGAAACGTGGCCTTATATGGTGTTTTGAGGGGTGGGAATTATGTAAATGACCTCTACGCGAGCACGCGCAGGTTGATAGAACAGGTGGGATTCATCATATTTACGCAACCCATTTACACACGTTTCCTGTGGATAGAAGACTTTGTTGGGTCTGACGTGGCATGTTCGTACGAACGCTTCGTACGAACAAAAGTATGAGAAATTTAGGATAAAAATACGAACATTTTCGTGCATGAGGGCCAATGTTCTGCCTGATAGAGTCTGCTTTGTTGACAAAATAGCTCTGAAAGTCGTCACAGGTAGACTGTGTGGCAGTTTTCAGAACATTGACAGATGGATTGATAACAGACTGGAGTGTGTTGAATAGCGTCTTCGGCCGGTTGGAGCTGGTGGTGATTAAATTGGAGAGGTACTGTGACTTGGCCTGCTTCACAGCATTTTGATAATCACAGAGACAGTCTCTCAGTATTCCCTGGGACACATGAAGCCGGTCGCGCCTCCATTTTCGCTCTGCTTTCCTGCAGCGTTGTCGAAGAGCTCGCGTCGTTTCGTTGAGCCATGGTGATGGTCTGTTTTTTGAAGATGCCTGTTTGAGAGGAGCGATGGAGTCCAAGATCGTTGTGCAGGTGTGATGGAAGGAGGTGATGAAGTCCTCAGGATGTAGAGATGGGTCCAGGCTGACAGCAGAGCAAAAGTCAGTGCTCTTAAAGGCATCAGTGAACTGACTTGGGGTGGATGGGGTGATGGAGCGGCAGAGACGTGCTGGGAGAATAGCCTTCGGTGCAGGAGAGGTGAAAATTTCAAATAATATGGGAAAATGGTCTGAAATACAGGTGTCCAGGATCTCCACAGCAGGTATTTGAAGGCCGTGGGAGATAATTAAATCCAGTGTATGACCCTGACTGTGCGTGGCCCCCGAGACCGACTGCGACAGGTTAAAAGAGTCCAGAAGGTCCTGAAACTCATCCAAGCTGATTACTTGGGCAGCAGATAATAATAATAATAATAATAATAATAATAATAATAATAATGAATTCCATTTATAATGCACTTTTCATTAATAAAAATCTCAAAGTGCTAGAAGTGTGCGTTGAAGTCTCCACAGAAAAGCCAAGAGTCAAACTTTGGCAGCAGGTCAGCCAGTAGTTCTGAAAACTCACTGAGAAAGTTTTTATTGTATTGTGGGGACAGATAAAAGAGGCCACACAGCAGAGGTTTAGCAGATTCCAGCACAAAAAACATGCTTTCAAAACTGTTGTAGTTTTTCTGAGGCAACATGCGGCATTTGAACGCCTCCTCATTGAACACAGCAGCGAGCCCTCCCCCTCTTTCAGCCCCTAGCAGTGCGCTCAGATAAGAAAAACCAGATGAACACCAACTAATATATACTCTGTAATTAACCAAAACCAGAAACACCTGAGAACGCAGACCTGGGAACCACAAAGGTGTAAGGAGGGAGACAGAACAACAGAGGGAGCCATCCTTACAATATTGTTCTAAAGTGAACTTTGGTACGAACGGTGTTAAATAATACATGTCATGCTTTTTATTGAACAATAATCTTCATGCTAACAGTGCCATTGTAATTTCAGAGATTCAGGAGAAACAGAAATCAGGTGAGTGAGATGAGGGAAATATGAAAATGTGGCCTCAGAGGACAGGGACATGCCAGGAACTGATGAACCAGGATCAACAGGACCAGGAGGATGGATCGGGCAATGAAATCAGGGAACAGATGAAAAACCTGAGGGAACAATTAGAACACACACACAAAAAAATACATAAGCAGGACAGAAGAACTTCAGACAAGAAAATGAATGCAGTCATGTGAAGAAAAATGTTAATGGAAAAGAAATACTGACATATTGTGGTGGTTGGGTTAAATGCAGAGACGAATTTCGTCTGTGTATGGGAAACATACACAGATGACAGAAAAGGACATTATTATTATTATTATTATTATTATTATTTATTTATTTATTTTTTTTCATTTTTTTATATTTCCTTCAACTAAACAGCAACAAAACAGAAGTCATTCTCGTCGGTACCAAAAACTCTATTTCAAAATCAGAACATCTTCTCGTCCCCCTTAACAACTCTCTGCTATCCCCCTCCCCTCAGGTCAAGAGCCTCGGTGTCATCCTCGACACCACTCTCTCCTTCACTTCACACATCAACAATATTACTCGGTCTGCCTATTTCCACCTCCGTAATATTAACCGTCTCCGTCCTTCTCTCACGCCCCGCTCCACAGCCATCCTGGTGCACAGTCTTGTGACTTCCCGTATTGACTACTGCAACTCCCTTCTCTACGGCCTCCCCAACAAATCTCTCCACAAGTTACAGATGGTCCAGAACTCAGCTGCCCGTGTCATCACTCAAACCTCCTACTATAATCACATCACTCCTGTCCTGCAGCAGCTCCACTGGCTCCCGGTTAAATCACGCATCATCTTCAAAATTCTACTCCTCACGTTCAAATCTATCCACAACCTTGCCCCTCCTTATCTATCTGACCTCCTACAAATCTCCATCCCATCACGCTCTCTCAGGTCCTCCTCTTCACTACAACTCCATGTACCCTCTGCCCGCCTCTCCACCATGGGGAGCAGGGCCTTCACCTGCTCTGCCCCTCACCTCTGGAACGCTCTACCGCCCGACCTTCGAAACACCACCTCCCTTTCTCTGTTCAAGACTGCCCTGAAAACACATCTCTTTAGACTAGCTTATCATTAACTTTACTAAATGTATTTTTATCTTCCATTTTATATCCTTTATGTATTTTATATTTCAATTTGTCGCTGATAATGTTTGCTCTGTATTCACTGTGTTGGTTTGTTAAGTGTCCTTGGGTGTCATGAAAGGCACTTTTAAATAAAATGATTATTATTATTATTATTATTTTTACAAAAGATTAGATGAAGACAACTGGCATGAAGTATAAATTCCCAGCTCCAATGACCCATGATTACCATACACTAAACTAACAATATAAAACAAATGTAAATCAATAGTCCTGCAGTAAATACCAATTTTGTGAAGGTTATGGTGTTAAAATAATTGTATTAAAACCTTTTGATTAAGCTGTTATTGTTTTGGGAAGACAGAAATCTTGTTACCATACTTTGAATGCAACATTCATCAGTTCACTGAAGTCATTCTCCTGTGGTTTACCTGGAAAACATAAAAATGTACGCATCTCCACAATAACTTTTGTCACAATTTATGCTGCAGTCTTTGACAAAGGAACTAAAACTGGAACTAATTGCATCAATGTCTCAGAAAAAAAGGCCAAATATTTTCTAGTTGAGAGTTCAGCAATTGGAATTACCATATAAATATTTTTTATCAACTTTCAAAATCTAAGCTGTAATGGATATTTTAAAACGCTGAATTAGACAGAAATAGACCCGTTTAAACTGTCATGATGGCAGAGCTAGCTACAGTTAAAATACAACTAACAAGTTAACATGTTTAATGAACTAAAACTGGTGACATGAAGTATTAATGTTGATAAACTTTTACAGAACAGTCAGCTAACGCTTCACAATGGCAAAAAAATGCTGTATTTTCATCAACTTACAGCTTAAAACAGAGAGTATGAACTACGTTCAATGCTAGAACCACTGCTGTTTGGAACTAGTTGCCGCTCCATGACCCACGTGACTTCCGCATTCCCTTCTTACAATGGGAGTCTATGAGAGTGTCGCAACTCTCTCTTTATAGGGCTCTGGTCTCACCTGTTACCGCTCCCACCTCAAATCTGTTGTCATTTGGTCCAGGCCTCCATCGCAAAATAGATTCATGATACTCAGTGGGATTTCCTGGTTAAATAAAGGTTAATCAGTTTCAGCTGGAGAACATTTATCTTCCTTAATTTAAGATTAAATGTGATCTTTGTAGGACTCTGTCCCACATAGGACTCTAATAAAATTATTAATCTTGTAAAATGTGCGATTAGGATGTGTAGTAACACTGATAAACAGGGCAGAGCAGTAAAATGTCATTAGAGTTGATCTCTGCTGAATAGTTAACAATTACTGTATATCCAGTTAAGATGAAAATTACGTATCTCTTTTAGATCTACAGGTTCATATGCCCATTAGGATGTTGATTAAAGGATTTTGCAATTTACATTTATAACATTACACTGTCAATCCTATTTGAAAATAAATAAAACATCCATCCATCCATCCATCTTCTTCCGCTTATCCGGGGTCGGGTCGCGGGGGTAGCAACCTAAGTAGGGAGGCCCAGACTTCCCTCTCCCCAGCCACTTGGAGCAGCTCCTCCGGGGGAATCCCAAGGCGTTCCCAGGCCAGCCGAGAAACATAGTCCCTCCAGCGTGTCCTGGGTCTTCCTCTGGGTCTCCTCCCGGTGGGACATGCCCGGAACACCTCACCAGGGAGGCGTCCAGGAGGCATCCTAACCAGATGCCCGAGCCACCTCAACTGGCTCCTCTCGATGTGGAGAAGCAGCGGCTCTACTCCGAGTCCCTCCCGGATGACTGAGCTTCTCACCCTATCTCTAAGGGAGAGTCCAGACACCCTGCGGAGAAAACTCATTTCAGCCGCTTGTATCCGAGATCTTGTTCTTTCGGTCATAACCCAAAGCTCATGACCATAGATGAGGGTGGGAACGTAGATCGATCGGTAAATTGAGAGCTTTGCCTTTTGACTCAGCTCTCTCTTCACCACGACAGACCGGTACAGCGCCCGCTTCACTGCGGACGCTGCACCTATCCGCCTATCGATCTCACGCTCCAGTTTTCCCTCATTCGTGAACAAGATCCCGAGATACTTAAACTCCTCCACTTGGGGCAGGACCTCCTCCCCGACCCGGAGAGGGCATGCTACCCTTTTCCGGCTCAAGACCATGGCCTCGGATTTGGAGGAACTGATCCTCATCCCGGCCGCATCACACTCGGCTGCAAACCGCTCCAGTGAAAGTTGTAAATCACGAACTGATGAAGCCAGTAGGACCACATCATCTGCAAAAAACAGAGAAGCGATTCTAAGGCCACCAAAACGGATCCTCTCAACACCTTGGCTGCGCCTAGAAATTCTGTCCATAAAAGTTATGAACAGAATCGGTGACAAAGGGCAACCTTGGCGGAGTCCAACTCTCACCGGAAACGAGCCTGACTTACTGCCGGCAATGCGGACCAAGCTCTGACACCGGTCGTACAGGGACCTAACAGCCCTTATCAAAGGGCCTGGTACCCCATACTCCCGGAGTACCCCCCACAGAACCCCCCGAGGGACGCGGTCGAATGCCTTCTCCAAGTCCACAAAGCACATGTAAACTGGTTGGGCAAACTCCCACGCACCCTCCAGGACCCTGTTGAGGGTGTAGAGCTGGTCCAGTGTTCCACGACCAGGACGAAAACCACACTGCTCCTCCTGAATCCGAGGTTCGACTATCCGACGGACCCTCCTCTCCAGAACCCCTGAATAGACCTTACCAGGGAGGCTTAAGAGTGTGATCCCCCTATAGTTGGAACACACCCTACGGTCCCCCTTTTTGAATAGGGGAACCACCACCCCAGTCTGCCAATCCAAGGGAACTGCCCCCGATGTCCACGCGATATTGCAGAGTCGCGTAAGCCAACACAACCCTACAACATCCAGAGCCCTAAGGAACTCCGGGCGAATCTCATCCACCCCCGGAGCCTTGCCACCGCGGAGCTTTTTAACCACCTCGGCGACCTCAGCACCAGAGATCGGAGAACCCGACCCAAAGTCCCCAGGCTCCGCTTCCTCAGTGGAAGACGTGCCAGTAGGATTGAGGAGGTCTTCGAAGTATTCCGCCCACCGACTCACAACATCCCGAGTTGAGGTCAGCAGCACGCCACCCCCACCATAAATGGTGTTGGTCGCGTACCTCTTTCCCCCCCTGAGACGCCGGATGGTGGACCAGAATCGCCTCGAAGCCGTACGGAAGTCATTCTCCATGGCCTCTCCGAACTCCTCCCACGCCCGAGTTTTTGCCTCAGCAACCACCCGAGCCGCATGCCGCTTGGACTGCCGGTACCTATCTGCTGCTTCCGGGGTCCCACAGGCCAAAAAGGCCCAATAGGACTCCTTCTTCAGCTTGACAGCATCCCTCACCGCCGGTGTCCACCACCGGGTTCGAGGGTTGCCACCACGACAGGCACCAACAACCTTGCGGCCACAACTCCGATAAGCTGCCTCGACAATAGAGGCGCGGAACATGGCCCACTCGGGCTCAATGTCCCCCGCCTCCCTCGGAACGTGTTCAAAGCTCTCCCGGAGGTGGGAGTTAAAGCTCCGTCTTACGGGAGACTCTGCCAGACGTTCCCAGCAGACCCTCACAATACGTTTGGGCCTGCCAGGTCTGACCGGCATCCTCCCCCACCATCGGAGCCAACTCATCACCAGGTAGTGGTCAGTTGACAGCTCCGCCCCTCTCTTCACCCGAGTGTCCAAGACATGCGGCCGCAGATAATAATAATAATAATAATAATGAATTCAATTTATAATGCACTTTTCATTACTGAAAATCTCAAAGTGCTACACATATATTGAATGCTACACACATTCATAAACCGGTGGCGGCAGACTACCATGCAAGGTGCTTTCCAGTCCTACCGGGAGCAACTCAGGGTTAAGTGTCTTGCCCAAGGACACAACACACATGGTGCGGGTCCCGGGAGTCGAACCGCCAACTTTCCGATCGGGAGACGACTGCCATTACCACTACACCACGGCCGCCCCGTGATCAGATGAGACGACAACAAAGTCGATCATCGAACTGCGACCTAGGGTGTCCTGGTGCCAAGAGCACATATGGACACCCTTATGCCTAACATGGTGTTCGTTATGGACAATCCATGACGAGCACAGAAGTCCAATAACAGAACACCACTCTGGTTCAGATCAGGGGGGCCGTTCCTCCCAACCACACCCCTCCAGGTCTCACTGTCATTGCCCACGTGAGCGTTGAAGTCCCCCAGTAGAACAAGGGAGTCCCTAGGACGCGCACTCTCCAATACCCCCTCCAAGGACTCCAAAAAGGGTGGGTAGTCTGAGCTGCCGTTCGGCTTACAGGCACAAACAACAGTCAGCATAAAATAAATAAAACAATAAAATAAAAACCGAGCTAAAATATAGTGACGGCATGTAAAATCACCACTGTGCAATGCTCTAGTCTGGACCTCAACCTGACGGAAAAGTTGTGGCAAAATCAGAGAGCTGTGCAGAAACAGACACCAACAAACCCTAAACAAACCTAAACAAAACAAACAAACAATAATAGTAATACAGTAATAATAATAAAAAAAAAAACTGAAGCACCATTTTACAGAAGATTGGGACAAGGCTTGACCACAGCTGACTGATAATGGCCGACAGAAGACATTTATTTTGGTCCATTTCTAGCGTGCTGTGTGAAGCGAAAGAGTTCAGACAATACTCTAAATCCTGTTTTTCAGTACGGATCAAGCTAGTGCTTTAATGAGAAAGATGAAGGTTCAGCGCATGCTTGCATGTCCAAAGCCATCCCCGAGGCTTCATCCAGATGTTCATGCAATAAAAAAAGACAAATAATTAAAGGTCATCACACCCAATCTCTGGGATGTGATAACATTTAGAAGTCTGTTTGCAGAGAGATGTGACTGCAATGATCATTTGCTCTCTATGTTTAACACCCATTTCTTCGTTCCTCCTCTCACTTTCCTCCATCCCTCCTGCAAAGAACACTTTAGAGTCTCCCAACTGTGTCTTCAGTAGGATGAGGAAAATCACGTTAAAGGATTAAAAACCTCTGCAGTGAGACGCCGTGGCTCTGCCAAGCCGACTCCGTCTTTCATTTAGTCTTTCTGCGATTCTCTCCCCTCAGAAACATTAGCCCTGTTCAATCCGTCAGATCCAGACAAACAACAGACGCCAAGAACAACGCAGTAAAACACAGAAACAACAATGAATCATCCGCTTGTACTGATACCTTTTAAAATCCAAAGTTCATCATTTGAAAATGGGAGAACTCTTTAAAGCTATGATTACACGGGTCTCACAGGATGAATGAATATAGATGAGAAGACTATACTTTCCATTTTTTAGAAGAGGGGAATAAAAGCTAGTCTATTTCTGAGATATACACTTCACATGTGTGAAATATAAAAGATACAGTGCCTTGTCCTATTTTCATAATTCATCAAATAAAAAACATTTGGTTCAGCTGAAAACCAGTTAAAATGAATAAAATATGGGCTTTTGTATGCCCTTAAAACACGTTATTGTTATAGATCTATGTTGACTACCTAGCTGAGATGTTTCAATCAAATATTTCATATTCCTTACTTGATTTGTACACATAAGGGGTGATCCTTTTTAGTTTGTGTTACCATTTTTTTAATGATTAATAAAAAAAAGGGTGACATCTGAACAATTTGCAACACAAAATGATCACTAAATATGCAATTACTGTACAAAATTAGTGTTTTCTCACATTTTTTTCATCCTTTTTATGTGAAAGTGAAAGAACAGTCGAGCAAGTTATTGATTTTTACGGATGTCCTTGCTGCGTTCTTCAAGGATGCAGCAGGACTGGGTGTTGTTGGCGTTCCCTGTACAGCAGGAGGTGCTGGCTGACTGCACGTTGCTGCCATCATCTCCCTCTGATCCACAGCAGCTCTGCCAGTGGCAGAGTGTCACAGTTTGTGGGCAAGACTATCAAGGAGGAAAGGGGAAACCACAGATCGGAATGGGGAGGATACAGTGGCAAGGCAAATGGTGCTTTACTGTTAAAATGGGCTGTACAGGTGTGTAAAACTGTGAGGACATAAAAAGGCGCACGTGTGTGTGTGTGTGTGTGTGTGCACGAGTTGGATGGGTGATCACAAAGGACATGGTTTGCTTCAGCAGTGGCAGCCTCTCTTCTTTCTGTTCTCTTTCTCTCTGACTGGCTTCACACCAGTCCTTGTTCTTGAGTTACATCCTCTCCCAATGCCTCCACCCTCCATCCTCTCCTCTCTCTTTCATCCTTTTCTCTTGTTCTCCATTTTCTTTTTATCACTGTCTGGAATACCTCCTTATCCTGTTCTCCCCCTTAGGCCTTTGTCTCTTGGAGCTGCAGGTGAAATTAGGGGGTATGGTTTCGTAACATCAGCAGATTCTTGTCCTCGGCACGCCAGCCGCTCCTCTCCCGCCCTTCCACCATCCCACCACCGCTCCTCAGCAGAATCCTCACGATGGCCAGGGGCGGAGGAAAACCAGCCGTCTCAGTGAGAGCCCTTCCCTTCTACTTTGGGTCACTTTGAACTTTTAATTGCGGGGGAAGAACAGACCAGCGAGAGCGAATCTTGATGTTTGACGACATGAAGCAGTTGAACGGGAGGGAAGGAAAGAGTCATGACAAAACAGGGCAAACAGGGAAAGATGACAAAGAAGAAGAGTGGCAGTGACGTAGAGAATCACACACACACACACACACACACACACACACACACACACAAGAGCGCACACATTGAACCAATCTGTCATGGATAAGAAGATTATGCCTCT
>JBBPBX010110986.1:0-10792 GCA_038048925.1 Garcialebias charrua | reverse complement strand
TTCTTCTCTGAGCATTCGGGTCTCTGGGCGTTGGCTGCCGACACCTGTTCTGTGACACCTGCTGCGTTGGCGGCTGTCATTTTTTGGAGGGGCTGGTGTCCTAATGGCTGGATGTCTGATTTTCTGCTGTAGTTGATAAAAATGTGAGCTACTTAATTAAAAGTCATAAAAATACTATGTTTCTACATGAAACTGATAAAGATGAAATACTGAAGGTAACAAAACAATTTGCTGATAAAAGATCTAAGGACTGGTATGATATGGATATGTTGGTTGTAAAGGACATAATGTATCATGTTGTTGAACCGTCGTTTTTACATATATATGTAATTTGTCTTTCTCAACAGGTATTTTCCCTGACAATATGAAAGTAGCTAAGGTTGTCCCTATTTTTAAAACTGGAGATAAATCTCTATTTAATAATTATAGATCAATATCTCTATTACCACAATTCTCAAAAATTCTTGAAAAACTATTTGTGATCAGATTAGACAAATTTCTCGACGATCATAACATTCTAAGTGACAGTCAATATGGTTTTAGATCAAAAACTTCTACTTCCATGGCTCTTATGGACTTGACTGAACAAATTTCCACAGCTGTTGATCAAAAACAACATTGTGTAAGTTTGTTTATTGATTTAAAAAAGCTTTTGACACAGTTGATCACACTATTCTCCTTGAGAAGTTGAATAAATATGGTATTGGAGGACAGGCTTTGCAGTGGGTCTCTAACTACTTGGAGGACAGAAGGCATTTTGTACAAATAGACAATACACGATCAAACCTTTGCTAAATTACTTGTGGAGTTTCACAAAGCTCAATAATAGGACCTAAGCTGTTTATTTTGTATATAAATGATCTGGTAAAGGTGTCTGCATATCTGCAGTGTGTTCTTTTTGCTGATGATACCACCTTCTTTTGTTTTGGTAGTGATTTGAAGCAAATTATTGACTTGCTAAAAAATGAGATTGTTAAATTACAAACTTGGTTTGCATTAAACAAGTTATCATTAAACTTAGATAAAACTAATTATATGTTATTTAGTAATAAAAAAACTGATAATTTTTCTATCACAATTGATGGTGTCGAGTTACGTAGAGTAAATGAGGTGAAGTCCTTTGGTGTAGTTATTGATGACAAGATGTCATGGAAACAGCATATAAATTCTGTTAAAATTTAGTTATCTAAATCTATTGCTGTGTTGTATAAACTAAAAGACTTGTTGAATGATAAGGCTCTTTACTGTATAATTCAATCTTTGTTCCACATTTAGTTTACTGTCTGGAGGTTTGGGGAAAAGCTTGTAAAACTATAACAAACTATTTTACAAAAGAGAGCTGTGAGAATCATTTCTAGAAAACCTTATTGTCATCCCTCAAATACATTATTTAAACAACTGAAAGTACTGAAGTTTTGATTTGGTGGACTATAATATTTTGTTAGTAATGTATAGGGCTCATAAGAATATGCTACCCTCAAATGTTCAAATGTGTTTCGTTAAGAGAGAAAGCTGCTACAGTCTAAAGGGAACTGAAATTTTTGTAAAGCCAAGGTATAGGACCAGCTTAAAGGGACAGTTTATTTCAAACAAGGAAGTGGAATTATGGAATGTTTTGGGAATTGATGCTAAAGATATTAACTCTGTGATTAAATTTAAAAAAATTATCAAATCTAAATTGTTCACAAAATACTAAAGAGGGATGAACAAAATACTAAAGCTTTAGTTAAGCGTCTAATGTACTAGTTATTGTTGATTGTGAAAATTACACTTTTCCACTTTTCATCTGTTATTTCTATAATGATTATGTTTTGAATTGTTTGTTTGAAATTGTTTCGTTTTTGAAAAAAAGGGGCAGACATAAGAATTCTTCTTCTTTCTGCTAACTTTCATTTAATGTATTCTTAATTTCACATATGTATGAAATGGTGTTTTTCTTTATTTTTTATGTTTCAATGTAAAATGAATACATTTAATTAAAAAAAAATTGTCCCCAAGCCTCCTCTGCAACGGGCCTGCGTGCCTTAAAGGTAACTTTTAAGTTCTATTTTGTATTAGGCTCCGCCCTTTAGCTCCACCTATTGGATATCTCTCTCGCGCTAGCATCCTACTGAATAACCTTTAAGTCCACGCCTACCTACTGTGTGGGCCCACCCCTCGTGTCTCTTAATCCGTTGACACCAGGGTCACTTCCTCTTTCTTCATTCAGCCTTCGTCTGAAGACCTTCTACCAAAAATTTTCAAGATGCCTAGGGTTTGTTCAGCATGCATTGAGGAGCTTCGACCAGCACCAAATATGCGAAGGTTGCTTAGGTGTCCATCACACGGACCTGAGCAACGTGTGTGGCCTCTGCAACCTCCTGCCTAAGGGTGAGCGGGAACGGCGCGCAGAATTTTTCCGGTCCATCGAGAAAGACGAGTGGACGGTGTGGGCTGAGACTCCGCTGGACATGACAATAAACTTGGAGGCGGACGGCGAGCCGAATGACTCGCCTGACCGTGATTATGCGAGCAGCACCCGAAGCGCTGCTCCATCCCTCCTGGAGAGCGAGGGTCTGGACGAGGAGTGTCAGAGTGTATGCTCTGCGTCCTCACCTCCGCAGAGGTCAGTGGTTACCCCTCTCCCAGTGCTGGGCGCTCTGATGCAGGAGCTGCCCACTATCATCCACGACGCAGCGAAGACCAAAGGTTTGACTGTACCGACCCTTTCTCCACCTAGGCCGAATGACCAGGCGGGAAGGTATGGTTCTGCATCGAGCAGGCAACCTGACTGAGTCTGGCCACATTTTCCGGCAGTGATGTCACTCTGGGACGAGGCCGCAGCATCGCCCGCAAAAATCAAGGGAACTGCCTCGACCTTCGCTCCCATCACGAAGGTGGAGGGTTTCACTGACCGGAATTTTCCATCAGTGCCCCCACTGGAGCAGACACTCACAGAAGTGTTCGGAGCCAAAGCTGCCAGGATGGACCAGAGGCCGATCCCGAGTGGCAGGCATGACCAGACCGTCCTGCAACTGGCAAACCGGGCGCATCAGTGCGCGGTGCAGGTGGGAGCAGCGAGCAACAACATGGCGTTATTGGCGTACCACATCTCCAAACTGTCGGGGGAGCCAAACCTGTCGGAGGAAGCAAAGAACTCGATGGGTAAGGCAGCATGCGTCATCCTTAACCTCTGCGCTACCTTGGCGGTTTG
This sequence comes from Garcialebias charrua, assembly GCA_038048925.1. NCBI lineage: Eukaryota > Metazoa > Chordata > Actinopteri > Cyprinodontiformes > Rivulidae > Garcialebias > Garcialebias charrua. The sequence goes on along the minus strand of JBBPBX010110986.1, from coordinate 7,599 downwards.
CTGGTCACGTAGAGCCGTGTGGATGCAGATGATCCACCGCACTACGTGGCTCAGGCACGCGCCATCACTGCCAGACCGTCTACAGCGGGACCTGCTGGAAGGGCTCGTGACGTCAGAGAACTTGTTTGGAACAAGCCTCCAAGAATTGATTGAGAAATCAAAAAGGAAAGATGAGGTGGTAGAGACGGTGCGCAGCTTCATGGCGTCACATCCGCCCGCTTGGCACTCAGATGGAGAGAGGGACCGTCGGACACAAAGACAACAGTACCGGCGCTCCACACCAGCAGCAGCGGCCACACGTTCAGCCCCGCAGCCAGCCCCTCCCTTCAGAGAGCGGCAACCGCAAAGCGAGTAGGTACCACCGCCTAAAAGACGAGCAGTGTACAGCAAAAACAACGTGTCGCCTGAGCGCGTGTTTACTGTGACAGCGGGGCCGCAAATGACACACAGTGCGTCGCCTCAGAGTGTGAGCGCTGTCGAAACAGATGCAGGGGCGGGACATGCCGCTGACGCAGCCAGCCAACCCTTTTCGGGCAGGCCCCCGTGGGTTACCAAGGTAACGGAGGAAGGGCCCATAGAATGGCTGACACGCATGTCGCGCGCAGCGTAGCACAACCATGCACAACTGCTTTCTGAGCAGTACGCACAGTGGAAAAAAATGTGTGTTTTAGACATATAGATGGCTGCGCTCATACAAAAAGGTTATGCGCTCCAGTTTGCTTCAAAACCACCACCGTTCAGAGGGATTCTGACGACGGTCCTTACAGACACAGAGCAAAGCTCCTCCCTGCTGTCAGAGATTCAGGAAATGTTGACAAAAGGAGTGATCTCCAAGGTGCCAGTCGGAGAAGAGAACAAAGGGTTTTATTCCCGCTATTTTCTCATTCCCAAAAAGAAAGGGGGGTTGAGTCCGATTTTGGATTTGTCCATCTTCAACAAGTCAATTGTGGAGAGAGGGTTCCACATATTGACAATAAAACAGTTGTTGAAAAACGTTCACCAGGGAGACTTTTTTACGTCCTTGGATTTATAATAATAATAATAATAAACTTTATTTGTATAGCACCTTCCACAATGCCTTGCATTGACCAAGGTGCTTAACAGGATAAAAAGAAAAATAAACGGGAACAATAGATCAATGAAAATAGAATAAGAAACCACAGCGATAAAAGAAGGCAATGGAAATAAAAAATGCTACATACTAAAATAACACAAGTAATAAAAGTTACACACAGAAAGCTTTTTTGAACAAGTGAAATAAAAATGCAATTGAAATAAAGATGCTACATACTAAAATACAAAATAATAAAAGTTACACACTGAAAGCTTTTTTGAACAAGTGGGTCTTCAGTTTGGTTTTGAACAGAGTCAGATCAGAGGTGGCACGCAGCTCAAGGGGGAGGCTGTTCCAGGCTTTTGGGCCGGCAACAGAAAATGACCGGTCTCCCCATTGCTTGTACCTCGAGCGAGGCACCTCCAGCAGGTGTTGACTGGCAGATCGTAAGTCCCTGCCAGGCTGATGGGCTTTCAGAAGTTCTGAGATGTAGAGGGGAGCAAGTCCATTCAGAGCTTTGAAAACAAACAGCAGCAACTTGAACTGTATCCTGAACTGAACTGGGAGCCAGTGTAGAGAGGACAGGACAGGAGTGATGTGTTCATATTTTCGTGTGTTGGTCAAAAAGCGCGCGGCAGAGTTCTGTACAAGCTGTAAACGGGAGATGGAGGATTGATTAATGCCAAGATACAAAGCATTACAATAGTCAAGTCTGGAGGTCACAAAGGCATGGATGGCCTTCTCCAGATCACCACGACTAAGAAATGACTTGACTTTGGAGAGCAGACGGAGTTGGAAAAAGCTGGTCTTGACAACAGAACTGATCTGTTTATCAAACTTTAAATTGGAGTCAAACTGCACTCCAAGATTTCTGACCACCGAGTTGAAGTGGGGGAGGGGAAAACCAACACTGGGACAGGGAAGGATGTTGCTGGTGTCATCAGGTGCACCAAACAAAATGCATTCAGTTTTATCTGTGTTTAGGTGGAGGAAGTTTTGAGAGAGCCAGTGCTTAATGTCATTTAAGCAGTTGACAAGAGTGTTTGAACTGAGTGAGGGGTTGGGAGTGACTGGCAGATAGATTTGTAAATCGTCTGCATACATGTGAAAAGACAGGTTATGACGTGTGATGATTGATCCTAATGGCAGCATGTAAAGAGAGAAGAGGACTGGCCCTAGAATAGATCCCTGTGGTACGCCGGAGGTCAGAGGGGTTGATGAAGAGGAGGACAGATCGCCTATCATGACAGAGAAAGTTCTCCCAGTTCTCCCAGAGGATTTGAAAGATGCTTACTGGCACATCAGCATCATTCCTCAGCACAGGAAATTCCTGAGGTTTTCCTTCCAGGGAGACCAGTTCGAGTTCAACAGGTTAGCTTTCGACTATTGCCTCGCCCCCAGGACTTTTTAAAAGTGCGTGGAGGCGGCTGTATGTCCACTACGCACAGCTGGAATGAGAATTCTGTTTTATCTCGACAATTTGCTCCTGCTCAGCAGGTCCAGGGAGTAGGCGGCAGCCCAAACCAGAGCGTTAGCGGATCATCTGCTAATCCTGGGGTTTTCAATAAATTGGAAGAAAAGCTCCGTCCTCCCAGCTCAAACCATTGTTTATCTCGGTGCAGAACTGGATTCACGCACAATGAGAGCGCGTCTGTCAGAACAGAGAGCACACGATCTGACAGCACAGCTGGGTCGCGTCAAACCCGGAAATGTGGTGACAGCAGCGACCATCATGCGCCTCCTCGGCATGATGGCTGTTACACATGTTGTGATAAATCTCGGTTTATTACACATGAGATCGATTCAACGTTGGTTTGCACGCCTGCGCATAGACCCGGTGTGCCAGAAGCGACAAATGATTCTGTTTCCCCCCTTCGTGGGAACAGACTTACGTCACTGGGGAAACCCCGTCACACTGAGGGAGTCTCTTTAGTCAGACCAACAGCGCACGTGCCTGTGTTCACGGACGTCTCCCTGATGGGATGGGAGGGCACGTCTTCCTCAGACAATAGGAGCGAGGTGGCCAGACCACACTCACCTCCACATAAATGTGCTAGAGTTAGCGACGGTGCTAAAAGTTGTGCAGCATTTTGCCCCTCTGCTTCGAAATCAACATGTACTGATACACACCGACAACAAGGTGGAAGCATCGTACATCAATCGCCAGGGAGGTGCTTGCTCAGCTCAGTTGTTGCGTGTGACCAGACAACTGTTGCTCTGGGCTTGTCAACAACTGCTCTCTTTGAAAGCAGTGCACATCCCTGGTGTTCTGAATGTGGGGGCAGACATGTCGAGAGGAGGGCCGCATCACGGGAACTGGGCCCTCTACCCCGACATAATAAATCAGATCTGGGCCAGGTTCGGGCGTGAAGAGATAGACCTGTTTGCGTCACGGAGCAACGCATAGTGTGCACTTTAGTTCTCACTGAGTCCACGGGACAATCCTCCCATGGGGGTGGACGCTTTCGCACACAAATGGTGGCCAGAGAAGCTGTTACAGTATATGCTTTCCCGCCGGTACCTCTCGTCCCGCGGGTGCTGGAGCGAGTCCAGGAAGAGAAACTGTAATAATAATAATAATAATAATAATAATGAATTCAATTTATAACGCACTTTTCATTAGTGAAAATCTCAAAGTGCTACACACATTGAATGCTACACACATTCATACACCGGTAGCGGCAGACTACCATGCAAGGTGCTTTCCAGTCCTACCGGGAGCAACTCAGGGTTAAGTGTCTTGCCCAAGGACACAACGACACATGGTGTGGGGAACCGGGATTTGAACCGCCAACCTTCTGATCGGGGGACGACTGCCATTACCACTACGCCACGGCCGCCCACTGTCACTCATCCTCATAGCTCCAGAGCGCAAATACGCACCGTGGTTCCCGAACCTGCAGCGGCTGGTAGTGGACCGTCCTTTGCAGCTCACATAGAGGAAAGACGTGTTCCTCCAAGCAGGAGGGGCGATCATGCACTTTCCAGAGATAGGCCAACCCCTCTGGGTCTGGATGCTAAACGGAGCCGCCTAACCCCAAAAATGCACTACACGCGGTCCGTGTCCGCTCCGCTCCGCAGGTCGCAGCTGAGCGAGTCCAAAGTCCACGGCCTCCGCTCAGCTCAGGTCCGCATGGATGCGCCGCTCCAAGACGCATGCGCGGGAATTGCGAGATTGCGCGATAAATCAAGTGATAAATAAACATACCTGCAAACTCAGAAGGGATGAAAAAGGTGACAAACGTTGCGCCAAGCCCCCCCCCCCGGAGAGATTTTGTAATTTTATTAACATGCTTCAGGTAAAAGTCATTTACTAACTTAATTTAATGAGAACATAAATAGGAAAGATTGTGTCAACCAAAAAATTAACAAACAACAACAGCAGCAAGCCAAATACAGCAGAACATTTTAGCACTTTGAGATTTTCATTAATGAAAAGTGCGTTATAAATTAAATTCATTATTATTATTAATAGGGATGTGCCGATCGATCGGTAACCGATCAATCGGCACCGATAATCATTAAAGCGGATGTGATCGGCTTTTGCCTTCAATTACCGATCGATCACAGAGCCTGTGATGCGAAGTTTGCCAACTGCAAAACGTGAGGCATTCAAAACAGAGCAGAGACTGACATGTTTTCTCACTTTGAAACGGAACAAATGGTTTAATGAAGAGACTTACTGCTGCTGTTAGTTTACGACTCGGTCATGTTTACGTTGGTTCTCCTGTGTAGTGTCGTCACTTTTCAAAGCACATGTCGCGCTCGCGCAGTTTTTTTTTTTTTTATGAAGCGTGGTGGAGCTCCCACACTAGAGGACTTGGCTCTGCGTCAGTCATTTGTAAAACACCGCCTCTAATCTGTTTTCGCCTCCCCACTCGCTCTGTTGAACCAGAGCCCTGAACTCGCGCTTACTTGGCTGCGGCCATAGATGTCCCGCCCACTATAGTCTGTCTTGAGACTGATTGGGTAAATCTCGCGCTCCAACAAAGATGTTTTATTGTCGACAAGATGTCTCACTGTGTCTTGAAATCCAGTCAGTGGGAAATGATGCATTCTGATGCAGTCACGGGTCTGACCCCCCCCCCCTTCCTCAAAAACAAAAACTCATCGGATCTACACGAATCACGTAAATGATATATTTTGCTTTGAAAACGGCGATTTTCGCCGAAAGGTGACTAGTTTGCAGGTATGAAATAATGAAGTCAGAACAAAACAATTCATTCGGTGGAAGAAGGAGAACAACAGTAAAGGCTGCCTTGATCTTCTCTCGTAAATAAGCGACAGGACATGGTTTGAGCAACAGGAAGTGATGTTTACATTTCAGAATAAAATACTTTTTTATTTATTTATTTCTTGTATTGCGTTATTAGGTGTAGTCATAGTCATAAATATAATAGTTTAGTCATAGAATAGTCATAAATGATAGTTTGACAGCATTTTTGTACAAATAAATCCGTATAGAGCTAGGATTAGTCCGCCCGTGGTGATTTTATTTTGTAAATACGGAAGTTGTGCTCGTTCCTTTTCCTGTTGGTGCGACGTAATCTTCAAAAGTTGACTCCGGCACAGCTCCGTCATCCGGCAGAAATAGAAAAATTTCTAATTTTGACGGACTGCCGTCCGCTCGCCGCAGCTCACCGCCGCCGTGCGGAGCCAGTGTACTTTATCTCATTGATTATAAAGGGTGCGTATTTGCTGCGGAGGTCGGACCGGAGCGGGGCGGAGCCGGAACGCGTGTAGTGTATTTTTGGCGTAACACGCTTAGGCCTCCCCCCAGCTGTGGTCCAGACGATCCAGGACGCACGAGCCACTTCCACGACAACGCTTTGCGCGTCTATAAGTGGGCAGCTTTTCATCGTTGGTGCAGAGAAAAAAACATTGATACCACAGGATGTGACATTAGCTGCGTGTTATCTTTTTTGCAGCTGCTCATGGAGAGAGAATTGGCTTTTAGCACCATTAAAGGGGACCAAAGATGCAAAATTCACTTAATATTTTTTTTAACTCAACTTTGGTTATGTACTTCTTAAAAAAACAGTCCTAAAAAATGCACCCAGTGGTATATTTACTCCAAGTATATTTATTTTTCAGTGATATACTGTAAATGTCTCATTTTCAAATGGCGCTTGTGACGTCACAAGCGCCAGGACAACCCACCCCAACCGGAGTCCAGCCCCTCACCTAGCAACCCCTAGTGATGCTCCACCCACTTCAGTATAAAAGACGTCACGGTTGTTTTTCCTGAGTTCATCTCAGAGTTCGATGTTTCGTTGTTGTTAAAATGAATTACCGCTAATAACTAATTATCTATCTATCTATCAAAAACGAAAAAAACTTATTTACGGGCTCTTAAATCAACCGGACGACTGCTCACGGACCATATCCGTTCAACGCCGGATGTGATCCGTCAAAAAAAAAGCAGTGCTCGCACTAAGCAGTTAGCAGCCAGTGTGTTACTCTGCAGCCTTATTGCTTGTTTTCAAAGAGTCAGACGAAGAGTTTTTAACATGGAGGGTGAACTTATGGATGTTTCTCAGCGGCCTACGCGACGTGTCAGCGCCTCATTTTCCCTGCCCAAAATGGCGTCTGCCTCTGGGTCTGACTCAGGGTCCCCTTTGGAGGGCAAAGTTAATGTAAACAGATTTTTGAAGGGCGTGACCTTATCATAAACAGCTCATTCAGAATGGAAGTCAGAAAAGGCATAACTAGAAAGGGGATATTTTATTATCTAAGAATTATTTTGTACATTAAATTGAATGAACATGGTCTGGATAGCCCACAGACATACCATAACAATTTATAAGACCAATATTTGGTCCCCTTTAAGGTTTATGCTGCAGCTATTTCATCATGTCATGAAGGTTTTGGTGACAGAACGCTATTCAATCATCCTCTGATGAAGCGTTTCCTGAAAGGCATAAGACAGCGCAGACCTATGAAGCGTGACCTCGCCCCTCAGTGGGATCTGACCGTGGTCCTACGTGCCTTAACTAAAGCTCCTTTTGAACCTTTATGTGAGGTGACAAAGTTTTTGTCCCTTAAGACCGCACTGTTGTTGGCACTCACATCAGCAAAAAGGGTGAGTGATTTATGTGCATTATCTGTGGCCCCGTCATGTTTAAAAATTCAACCTGATGGCAGCTCTGCAACTTTAAGGCCCAACCCGGCCTACATACCAAAATGCATCAACAGTGGTTTTAAATCATGGACAATCACACTGAGCGGGTTCCATCTTCCTCCTCATGCATCAGAGGAGGAAGCCAGGTCACATTTGTTGTGCCCAGTCCGAACGCTCAGATGTTATGTGATGCGCACAGCTAGTGTGCGTCATTCTCAAAATTTGTTTATTCACTACAGGGATAGTTCAGCTGGACGTGCCCTGTCTTCCCAGCGCCTCTCTCACTGGTTGTGTGAAGCCATATCTGAGGCCTACAAAGCTGCTGGAGAAGAACCTCCTACAACCTTGCGTGCACATTCCAAGCGAGTAGGGGTGTAACGATACACAAAACTCTCAAGACGAGACGAGACAAATTACAGAGTTC
>JBBPBX010110983.1:0-10792 GCA_038048925.1 Garcialebias charrua | reverse complement strand
GGAGCGGTGAACTTGGCGTACTCGCCGAAACAAACGAAACGCTATAACTTTGACATTTAAAGGTCTATTGACACCATGCTTTATCCTAGAATAATGAAACTTGGTACACATATGTATCTCATCAGGAGCTACAAAAAAGTCTCTTGGAGCAATGGTCCAAAGCCAACAGGAAGTCGGCCATTTTAGGTCAAAGTCACAATTTGGTCTATTTCATTTACGTCATATCTGAGCGAACTCGTCCTAGAGCTTTCGAGATCCAGGCGTCAAACTCGGTCAGCACTATCTTGAGGCATTGAAGGTCAAAAGTTATCAAAAGAATTTTTCTAAGTCAAAGCATGTGGGCGTGGCCTTAGGTCAAAGTCAAATTTGGTCTATTTCATTTACGTCATATCTGAGCGAACTCGTCCTAGAGCTTTCGAGATCCAGGGGTCAAACTCAGTCAGCACTATCTTGAGGCATTGAAGGTCAAAAGTTATCAAAAGAATTTTTCTATGTCAAAGCATGTGGGCGTGGCCAAGCCTCAAATCTGGCCATTTTCCATGAAACATCAATTACGTCATATCTGAGCGAACTCGTCCTAGAGCTTTCGAGATCCAGGCGTCAAACTCGGTCAGCACTATCTTGAGGCATTGAAGGTCAAAAGTTATCAAAAGAATTTTTCTATGTCAAAGCATGTGGGCGTGGCCAAGCCTCAAATCTGGCCATTCTCCATGAAACATCAAGCTAAAATAACTTCCTAATATAAGCTCCCAGCTACACCAAATTCACTAAGATCTATATTTATCCATCCCTCGACAGGACTGCAGTCCAATATGTAGTGGGCGTGGCCTGATTCTTCCAGAGCGCCCCCTAGAATTTAGTTTAAAAATCAGCCCCCAGCCATGCTTTATCCCAGAATTATGAAACGTGGTATACATGTGTAAATTGTCAGGACCTACAAAAAAGTCTCTTGGAACCCTGGTCCAAAACAAAAACAAAGTCGGCCATTTTGGGTCAAAGGTCATTTTCCGATGTTTTTGAATTGCGTATTTAAACAAACTCCTCTTAGTGATTTTGAAGGATTGCCTTTAAACTTGGTTAACATGCCCTTAACACATTGGACAGTAAAAGTTATCAAAAGTTTGCGTTTTCGTTTATGCTAAAGGGGCGTGGCCAGGCCTCAAACTTGCGCTTCATGCGTCCCCTACATTATTTCTATAGTCCCATCTCAGTGATACATCATCCGATCTGAACCAGATTTATTGTGCATAATCAGTGAGACCTTGTGGACACATTGATATTGTTGTTTAACATATGACTCCAGAGCGCCCCCTAGATTATTCAAACTGTTATATCTCAGTGATACATCATCCGATCTGAACCAGATTTATTGTGCATCATCAGTGAGCCCTTGTGGACACATTGATATGGTGGGCTAACATTTGACTCAAGTGCGCCCCCTACATTATTTCTATAGTTATATCTCAGTGATACATCATCCGATCTGAACCAAATTTATTGTGAATAATCAGTGAGCCCTTGTGGACACATTGATAATGTGGTTTAACATATAACTCCATAGCGCCCCCTAGATTATTCAAACTGTTATATCTCAGTGAGACATCATCCGATCTGAACCAGATTTATTGTGTATCATCAGTGAGACCTTGTGGACACATTGATATTGTGGTTTAACATGTGACTCCAGAGCGCCCCCTAGATTATTCAAACTGTTATATCTCAGTGAGACATCATCCGATCTGAACCAGATTTATTGTGCGTGTGCACCCCTGGTGCGGAGTAGACACGAGAGACTTCGAAATGGCGACCGAGCGGACGAGCTGGAGCTCGCGCGGTCGCCTCAATAAGGTCCGAGCGGCGCTAAGCTGCTTCGGGCCTCAACGCCGCTTGCGGCTTTAATTAGGCCCGAAGCAGCGAAGCTCTGCTGAAGGCCTATTGTAATCGCAGGATTTCTTCATTATTATTATTATTATTCTTCTTCTTTTTCCGTCACTTCGCGCGGCCGTTTGGGGCCTTTAACATATTCAAAAACTCACCAAACTTCACCCAAAATTGTCCCCCAACTAAAATTTTATGATTCTGGTGTAATCGCAAGTGGGCGTGGCCTAACTGCTCAACAGCGCCCCCTAACGTGAGTTGGGGAAAACCGTAAGTCGTACAGATCTGAAACTCGGTACATATGTAGATCTCCCCAATTCAAGAAAAAAAGTACATTGGAGGTACCCTCTAAAATGCACAGGTAGGCGGCCATTTTGGGTCAAAGGTCAAATTTTGGTCATTTTTCAGTTTTACTCATGTCGAACTTTGACGAACTCCTTCTCAGGCGTTCGACCTATCGGCTTCAAACTTGGTCAGAATGCAGTTAAGGCATGGGCCTTTAAAAGTTATCAAAAAAATTGACTTTTCGTATATGTTCAGGGGGCGTGGTGGAGCGGTGAACTTGGCGTACTCGCCGAAACAAACGAAACGCTATAACTTTGACATTTAAAGGTCTATTGACACCATGCTTTATCCTAGAATAATGAAACTTGGTACACATGTGTATCTCATCAGGAGCTACAAAAAAGTCTCTTGGAGCAATGGTCCAAAGCCAACAGGAAGTCGGCCATTTTAGGTCAAAGTCACAATTTGGTCTATTTCATTTACGTCATATCTGAGCGAACTCGTCCTAGAGCTTTCGAGATCCAGGCATCAAACTCGGTCAGCACTATCTTGAGGCATTGAAGGTCAAAAGTTATCAAAAGAATTTTTCTATGTCAAAGCATGTGGGCGTGGCCTTAGGTCAAAGTCACAATTTGGTCTATTTCATTTACGTCATATCTGAGCGAACTCGTCCTAGAGCTTTCGAGATCCAGGCGTCAAACTCGGTCAGCACTATCTTGAGGCATTGAAGGTCAAAAGTTATCAAAATAATTTTTCTATGTCAAAGCATGTGGGCGTGGCCAAGCCTCAAATCTGGCCATTCTCCATGAAACATCAAGCTAAAATAACTTCCTAATAGAAGCTCCCAGCTACACCAAATTCACTAAGATCTATATTTATCCATCCCTCGACAGGACTGCAGTCCAATATGTAGTGGGCGTGGCCTGATTCTTCCAGAGCGCCCCCTAGAATTTAGTTTAAAAATCAGCCCCCAGCCATGCTTTATCCCAGAATTATGAAACGTGGTATACATGTGTAAATTATCAGGACCTACAAAAAAGTCTCTTGGAACCCTGGTCCAAAACAAAAACAAAGTCGGCCATTTTGGGTCAAAGGTCATTTTCCGATGTTTTTGAATTTCGTATTTAAACAAACACCTCTAAGGGTAATAGGGGCCACGACCAATACATCCCTATGGGGTTTTTAAGTGACCCCTCCATTTTGACTATTGGGACCCCCGTAACTTCCCGAAACCCACCCCCGGGGCTCTAGGGCGTCCCCCTTGTGGTCAAAAATGGTATTACATGAAATTTTTGCAAAAGTGTTTTTTTTGGGTCCCGTGCGCGTGGGTGGTTTGTCTCAAGGGTCCATAGGCCCCTGTGACATTCTTGTGGCCCTTACAGTTTTTTGGTCACCACTTCCCAGAGGAAGGTTGCACAGACCCAGGTGAAGTATCGTTACGCTCGGGGTGACCTTCCGGACGACATATATCAAGCTCAAAGATCTGGGTTGATGGGAAATTTTTTGACCTCTCGGATCCTCACCAAATTTTACAGACTTGTTCGGCTCTGCGTGGTGACCATCTCACCCAAATTTGGGATCTCTAGGTCAAAAGGGCGCCGAACGGGCACAAAGACCCCCCTCGTGACCTTTACCGTGACCTTGCCACCATTTCGCGTAGGAAGGTCCTTCGGACGCAGCGGAGGTATCGTTGCGCTCGGGGTGACCCCCCGGACGACATATGTCAAGCTCAAAGGCCTTGGTCGATTTAAAAAAATTTGACCTCTCGGACCCTCACCAAATTTTACACACTTGTTCGGCTCAGCGTGGTGACCATCTCACCCAAATTTGGGATCTCTAGGTCAAAAGGGCGCCAAACGGGCACAAAGACCCCCTCGTGACCTCTACCGTGACCTTGCCGCCATTTCGCGTAGGAAGGTCGTACAGACCCAACGGAGGTATCGTTGCGCTCAGGGTGAACCCCCAGACGACATATGTCAAGCTCAAAGGCCTCGGTCAATGTAAAATTTTTGGCCTGCTGAAGGTCACGGAGGTACTCTCCAAGCACTCACCGGGCAGGGGAACGGTTCACGAGGGCGACTCGGACGTCATCGCGTTCGGCCCATTTTGAAGGATTGCCTTTAAACTTGGTTAACATTCCCTTAAAACATTGGACAGTAAAAGTTATCAAAAGTTTGCGTTTTCATTTATGCTAAAGGGGCGTGGCCAGGCCTCAAACTTGCGCTTCATGCGTCCCCTACATTATTTCTATAGTCCCATCTCAGTGATACATCATCCGATCTGAACCAGATTTATTGTGCATAATCAGTGAGACCTTGTGGACACATTGATATTGTTGTTTAACATATGACTCCAGAGCGCCCCCTAGATTATTCAAACTGTTATATCTCAGTGATACATCATCCGATCTGAACCAGATTTATTGTGCATCATCAGTGAGCCCTTGTGGACACATTGATATGGTGGGCTAACATTTGACTCAAGTGCGCCCCCTACATTATTTCTATAGTTATATCTCAGTGATATATCATCCGATCTGAACCAAATTTATTGTGAATAATCAGTGAGCCCTTGTGGACACATTGATATTGTGGTTTAACATATAACTACATAGCGCCCCCTAGATTATTCAAACTGTTCTATCTCAGTGAGACATCATCCGATCTGAACCAGATTTATCGTGTATCATCAGTGAGACCTTGTGGACACATTGATATTGTGGTTTAACATGTGACTCCAGAGCGCCCCCTAGATTATTCAAACTGTTATATCTCAGTGAGACATCATCTGATCTGAACCAGATTTATTGTGCGTGTGCACCCCTGGTGCGGAGTAGACACGAGAGACTTCGAAATGGCGACCGAGCGGACGAGCTGGAGCTCGCGCGGTCGCCTCAATAAGGTCCGAGCGGCGCTAAGCTGCTTCGGGCCTCAATGCTGCTTGCAGCTTTAATTATTATTATTCTTCTTCTTTTTCCGTCACTTCGCGCGGCCGTTTGGGGCCTTTAACATATTCAAAAACTCACCAAACTTCACCCAAAATTGTCCCCCAACTAAAATTTTATGATTCTGGTGTAATCGCAAGTGGGCGTGGCCTAACTGCTCAACAGCGCCCCCTAACGTGAGTTGGGGAAAACCGTAAGTCGTAGAGATCTGAAACTCGGTACATATGTAGATCTCCCCAATTCAAGAAAAAAAGTACATTGGAGGTACCCTCTAAAATGCACAGGTAGGCGGCCATTTTGGGTCAAAGGTCAAATTTTGGTCATTTTTCAGTTTTACTCATGTCGAACTTTGACGAACTCCTTCTCAGGCGTTCGACCTATCGGCTTCAAACTTGGTCAGAATGCAGTTAAGGCATGGGCCTTTAAAAGTTATCAAAAAAATTGACTTTTCGTATATGTTCAGGGGGCGTGGTGGAGCGGTGAACTTGGCGTACTCGCCGAAACAAACGAAACGCTATAACTTTGACATTTAAAGGTCTATTGACACCATGCTTTATCCTAGAATAATGAAACTTGGTACACATATGTATCTCATCAGGAGCTACAAAAAAGTCTCTTGGAGCAATGGTCCAAAGCCAACAGGAAGTCGGCCATTTTAGGTCAAAGTCACAATTTGGTCTATTTCATTTACGTCATATCTGAGCGAACTCGTCCTAGAGCTTTCGAGATCCAGGCGTCAAACTCGGTCAGCACTATCTTGAGGCATTGAAGGTCAAAAGTTATCAAAAGAATTTTTCTAAGTCAAAGCATGTGGGCGTGGCCTTAGGTCAAAGTCAAATTTGGTCTATTTCATTTACGTCATATCTGAGCGAACTCGTCCTAGAGCTTTCGAGATCCAGGGGTCAAACTCAGTCAGCACTATCTTGAGGCATTGAAGGTCAAAAGTTATCAAAAGAATTTTTCTATGTCAAAGCATGTGGGCGTGGCCAAGCCTCAAATCTGGCCATTTTCCATGAAACATCAATTACGTCATATCTGAGCGAACTCGTCCTAGAGCTTTCGAGATCCAGGCGTCAAACTCGGTCAGCACTATCTTGAGGCATTGAAGGTCAAAAGTTATCAAAAGAATTTTTCTAAGTCAAAGCATGTGGGCGTGGCCTTAGGTCAAAGTCACAATTTGGTCTATTTCATTTACGTCATATCTGAGCGAACTCGTCCTAGAGCTTTCGAGATCCAGGCGTCAAACTCGGTCAGCACTATCTTGAGGCATTGAAGGTCAAAAGTTATCAAAAGAATTTTTCTATGTCAAAGCATGTGGGCGTGGCCAAGCCTCAAATCTGGCCATTCTCCATGAAACATCAAGCTAAAATAACTTCCTAATATAAGCTCCCAGCTACACCAAATTCACTAAGATCTATATTTATCCATCCCTCGACAGGACTGCAGTCCAATATGTAGTGGGCGTGGCCTGATTCTTCCAGAGCGCCCCCTAGAATTTAGTTTAAAAATCAGCCCCCAGCCATGCTTTATCCCAGAATTATGAAACGTGGTATACATGTGTAAATTGTCAGGACCTACAAAAAAGTCTCTTGGAACCCTGGTCCAAAACAAAAACAAAGTCGGCCATTTTGGGTCAAAGGTCATTTTCCGATGTTTTTGAATTGCGTATTTAAACAAACTCCTCTTAGTGATTTTGAAGGATTGCCTTTAAACTTGGTTAACATGCCCTTAACACATTGGACAGTAAAAGTTATCAAAAGTTTGCGTTTTCGTTTATGCTAAAGGGGCGTGGCCAGGCCTCAAACTTGCGCTTCATGCGTCCCCTACATTATTTCTATAGTCCCATCTCAGTGATACATCATCCGATCTGAACCAGATTTATTGTGCATAATCAGTGAGACCTTGTGGACACATTGATATTGTTGTTTAACATATGACTCCAGAGCGCCCCCTAGATTATTCAAACTGTTATATCTCAGTGATACATCATCCGATCTGAACCAGATTTATTGTGCATCATCAGTGAGCCCTTGTGGACACATTGATATGGTGGGCTAACATTTGACTCAAGTGCGCCCCCTACATTATTTCTATAGTTATATCTCAGTGATACATCATCCGATCTGAACCAAATTTATTGTGAATAATCAGTGAGCCCTTGTGGACACATTGATAATGTGGTTTAACATATAACTCCATAGCGCCCCCTAGATTATTCAAACTGTTATATCTCAGTGAGACATCATCCGATCTGAACCAGATTTATTGTGTATCATCAGTGAGACCTTGTGGACACATTGATATTGTGGTTTAACATGTGACTCCAGAGCGCCCCCTAGATTATTCAAACTGTTATATCTCAGTGAGACATCATCCGATCTGAACCAGATTTATTGTGCGTGTGCACCCCTGGTGCGGAGTAGACACGAGAGACTTCGAAATGGCGACCGAGCGGACGAGCTGGAGCTCGCGCGGTCGCCTCAATAAGGTCCGAGCGACGCTAAGCTGCTTCGGGCCTCAACGCCGCTTGCGGCTTTAATTGTAACTGTATCTGTAGTAAAATAAAATAAAAAATAAAATAAAAACTTTGGTCCAAATTTTTCCTGTACACACACACACACACATCGTGTTGTATATATACAACACGATGTGTGTGTGTGTGTACAGGAAAAATTTGGACCAAAATTTTTTATATATCGTGATATATATCGTTATCGTGATATAAAAAAGTCCATATCGTGATATATGATTTTTTCCATATCGCCCAGCCCTACTCCGCCCTTTAACCCAAAAGGCGTGGCTTAAAGGGCTACGCCCACAGGAAATATAACGTCGGTTACGTATTGTAACCCTAGATTCTATGAGTGTGGGCGTAGCCCTTTAAGCCTTTGAGGCCCCATTGGCTCTTTTTGGCTGAATTTTTTTTTATTTTTGCCATTGGGAGCAGTTCCTCGGTCGACAGGGGTTCTTATGGACCGAGGGCGTGGGCCC
The DNA here is from genome assembly GCA_038048925.1 of Garcialebias charrua. Taxonomy (NCBI): domain Eukaryota; kingdom Metazoa; phylum Chordata; class Actinopteri; order Cyprinodontiformes; family Rivulidae; genus Garcialebias; species Garcialebias charrua. The sequence goes on along the minus strand of JBBPBX010110983.1, from coordinate 2,694 downwards.
ACAGCAGGTGGGCGTGGACTAGAAGTTTTCAATGTTGGTGCAAAGCACAGGGTAAACCCAAAAGGCGTGGCTTAAAGGGCTACGCCCACACTCATAGAATCTAGGGTTACAATACGTAACCGACGTTACCTGTGCTGTAGGATACAAACTTTGTTTTCTCCTGATGAAGGACAATCTGTCCGAAACGTCGACGATCAGTTTGTATCTTTGTATATATTTGTAAATATATTTTTTGTAAAATAAATTCTTTTTCTGGAATTTAAAAACTTTCCTGCCAATTTTTGTGAAGCCACATTCCAGCCAGCCTCACAGGTAACACTTCCTCTCGACTCTTCCACCATGCCTTGGCACCCCCACGACGATGACCAGGACTGGACTGTTGTTGGTCCCAGGAAAAGAAACAACAGAGAAGGTCGAACACGAGACCGTTACCACAGAAGAGGTGAGGACTGGCATGGCAGGCCACAACAACAGGAACAAGGGGTGAGGCCAGGCCCTAACACACACAGAGCCTTCCCTCCAAGATCATATGCCTCAGCTACCAGAAGGGGCCTGGTTCCTGACCGGGAACCCTCACCACAAGGTCCTCCACGTCAATGGGACCCACGCCACCGGGACCAGCACAGACCCCCTCTCCACCGCTCTCCAGAACATTGGGAGCCCAGAGAGACCCACCATCAGCCTGACGACAGGCGTTGGCAGCACAACTATGAACGTGAGTACCCTCCTGTGCACCATGGGTATGAACCAGACCGTGAAGACCACTGGGCCCCTCGTGCCCGCACTCCACCACGCCGGGGGCACACATCACCTCAACGATACTCCCCTACACGCCGCTCCCCCCTCCGCGGGGACTACCGACACTCCCCTTCACGCCGCCCCCCCCCTCCGCGGGGACTACGGGCCACCACGCCAACCTCGCAACAACTGGCCACAACACACACGCCAGGAACCTCAACACCAACCTAACCGGGTGAGAACACAACATTGGGAAGCCAGACCCCCCTACCCCCACCACAACGCAAGGGACTCAAGACGCCACGACATTCCACCCAACAAACCACAACAGACGGACACGGACTTCGTCAGACGGGTCAGAATTCTTAGCCGTCTGATCAAAGCACGTCACCATCTCTCCAAACTCCATTCAGGTGAGCCTCCTGCAATCAGAAAACTTAGAGACCACCTCACAGAGATCATAAAACCAGCAGCTGCGGGTGACATAACACTGACTTTGATCAAGAGCAATGCAGACAACTGGGCGCAAACTACAATGCAGATTCTGACGGACCATTATGAGACACTCCTTATCCAGGTGAGGGCCGACCTAGCCAGCGAGACCATCTCAGACATGGATGGTCCTTTCGACATAGCGGTCAAATGGTGCCGGAGGAGCCTTGGACGACGCCTACATCCATCCACCATCGACCACGCCCATCGGATCCTAAGAGATGCACAACAGGACGCATCCTTACTGCTCTGGGAACCCCCCCCCCAACGCCTCCCCGACCGCTGCAGACGTCCAAAGACTTCTGGAGAATGAGCAGGTACCAACTACCTCCAACACGCGTGAAACCCGGCCCACGAACCGACTTCCTCCACGCCCTCCACGACAACAACGCACTCAAAAACAACTACAAAACAACGCAGAACATCAGGTCCCTACAACAATAGTGACCACCGCAGATGTCCACCATCCACCCACCACCACACCACCACTAGAAACCAACGGCGTCGACCTAGGGACCCAGACCCACATCCAGACCAACTCATCGCCCACCCCGTTCTCACAGGAAGACGAGGACGACATGATTCCGGACACTCAACTAGACCCCCTCTCTGGTCACCTGCAAAACAGGGTCCCTCAGCTGATCTTCCAACCACTGCCTCAGAACGAAGCCAACGTCGTGAGTATGAATCTGACTTTTACCCCTGTAGACAACACGGTAGTTACAGGTGACGCCCTCATTGACACTACCACCGAGGTCCCGTCGGGTCCTAAACATCAAAAGGACACACTTCCTCACATTACACCGCTGAACGCCCCACTAGTTGACCAGACTGGACCATCCCTTCGGGCAAGACGAAACCCATCGCCGCCTCAACCACAACCTACCGACCTTGGTTCTGACCAGAACAGGGTGGTCAGACGTAAACACACAAATGTAAAATAGAGGTCCCCTTAAGTGGTGTTATTTCCGAGGGGCCCAGCAATGTGATTAACCTTTCAACATCTTTTTCTCTTTCAAATGACCAGTTTAAAGTTTTGAATAGGGGCCTAACATTTACACTTTCAGATCCAAACAATGTTTCACAGGACAACTATCTCGGGGCACGTTATGAAGTACAAAGGTACCACAGACGCCTCAAATTAGCTCATTTTTTTAAAATAAGCGTGTCAACTTGGGTAAACCCCTCCCTGGGCTGCCACCATACCGTGGTGGAGGGGTTTGAGTGTCCCAATGATCCTAGGAGCTATGCTGTCAGGGGCTTTATGCCCCTAGTAGGGTCACCCAAGGCAGACAGGTCCTAGGTGAGGGACGAGACAAAGCGCAGCCCACAAGACCCCTTATGATGATTAATATAAATGGAAACAATGTTCCCTCGCCCGGACGCGGGTCACCGGGGCCCCACTCTGGAGCCAGGCCCGGAGGAGGGGCACGTTGGCGAGCGCCTGGTGGCCGGGCTTTCACC
>JBBPBX010110982.1:0-10792 GCA_038048925.1 Garcialebias charrua | reverse complement strand
TTTTGACTCCGATACTTTTCTGACCCTGCTCTCAAGGTGGAAGTTTTTCGCTGACCCCCCGCTGATAATGTAAACATCTCCCGTGGAGCTTTTGTGTCAACCACATGCGCGCAGCCCGCATGCGCGGACAGTCTGACATTTCACGTGTCACGCTGCAAAATATAACAGTTTAACAATAATAAACAGTATTTATGTTGGCGTGGGAGATGTAAATTTATCTGAACTACAGTATCTATCTGGACTCGTTACATTTTTTAAACAGTGCGTAACGTGCTGTGAAAATGAAGACACCAGGTTTATTTTTTATTTATTTATTTATTCAGCACCACAAAGTTTACAACACAAACACTGAGAATTAAACTGAACACACTATTAAAACACGTGAACCGAACTGTAACTACGTTAATGAACTGGACTCTTGCTGTGTGTTCATCTGGACCCATCAGAACCGCCGAACCGTCTGCCTGTTTGTTGGAACGACAGCTTCTCCACCTGGCAGAAATAAATAAATAAATAAAAAAAACTCAGTTGTTGTGTGATCAAAGTAAACACAAGCAAACATTATATTAAGAACGTTGATTTACCTGCTGTAAGTCAGCTGTTTATCACGGAGTAAAGTCCGGTTCTGGTCCACAGTCCACTCAGCGTCTGGTGTGCAGCTTGTTAGATGAAGAGGTCCCACTTGGTGTCAAATCTGTTGACTCTTATCCAAATTCCAGCTTTAACTTGTTGTTAACTTGTTGACAACAACTTGTAGTTAGCTGATTTTAGCCAGAGAGGAAAACAGACGAGGCAGGCTGCCTCGCTGCTGTTTACCTCAGGCTGCACGCATGCGCAGTAGTGAAGGTTCCAAAAATCACAGCGCCATCTAATGGCCCAGCATGGTAACTACAGTGAAATCATGAGGACGGGGGGTGGAGGGGGAGAGAGTCGTATCCACAGAATTCGACCGTGTCAACGCAAAACTTTTCACCTAATTAACATACCCAAAACATCCGTTTCCCCCACACAGTGTCCGTGTAAACAGGGCCTAGTCGGTCCATCACCAGAGCAAACAAGAAGGGGCTCAGAGCCGATCCTTGATGCAATCCCACCGCCACCTTGAAGCTATCTGTCACTCCCACAGCACATCTCACCACTGTCCTGCTGTCCTCATACATGTCCTGTACCAGTCTAACATACTTTTCTGCCACTCCAGATTTCCTCATGCAATACCACACCTCTTCTCTTGGTACCCTGTCATATGCTTTTTCTAAATCCACAAACACACAATGGAGTTCTTTCTGACCCTCTCTGTACTTCTCTATCAACATCCTCAAAGCAAAGATGGCATCTGTGGTGCTCTTTCTTGGCATGAAACCATACTGCTGCTCACAGATAGTCACCTCTTGTCTAAGCCTTCCTTCCACAACTCTCTCCCAGATCTTCATTGTGTGGCTCATCAACTTAATTCCCCTGTAGTTGCTACAACTCTGTACATCACCCTTGTTCTTAAAAATGGGAACCAGCACACTTCTTCTCCATTCTTCAGGCATTTTCTCACCCTCAAATATTCCATTAAAGGGGACCACACATGCAAAATTCACTTTTTAATGTTTTTTTACTCAACTTTGGGTATTTACTTCATAAAAAAACAGTCCTTGTGCCAAAAAAATGCACCCAGTGGTTTATTTACTCTAAGTAGATTTATTTGTCTGTGATTAAAAACGCTTCGTTTCACACTTCCTGCGGTTTGTGATGTCACAAACCGTAGCCAATCACCTCAAACCTGAGTCCAGCCCCTCACCTAGCAACCCCTGGTGATGCTCCACCCACTTGAGTATAAAAGATGTCACGGTTGCCTAGCGGTTTAGGAGCTGACCTGGCGGTCATTTATTCATTTATTTAGCCCCCGGGGGGCTAGGGGTTTGCCCTGCTCCAGCCATGCAGCACATCTCGAGTAAAACCAGAATGTTTTATTACCTTGTTTGAATGAACTCTGTCTCGTTGAAACTGTGCACACACACTCTCGCGGTTTGGACTTGTTTCTTATATGATGGACTACTTTTGCACAACTGTCAGTTTGGTTGAGCGGTTACGACACTTGAGCGCCACGCAGGAGAGCGGAGATCGCATCCTGTCAATGGCATCTTTTTTCCCCCCCTTTTTTTTAAAGCCTTTTGTTTCGGAGAAATCGGGGTGAGACTAGATATATACATCGACATAATAATACTTTATAATTGTTATTTTTACGTTTTAGTTCAATTTTTAGTGTAATATCGCTCCCAACGCGCAGCCGGCAGAAAACTGTGCACACTCTCGCGGGGCGACAGTCTGTACCATCAAGCACCACTGATCGATATATTTTCAGATTAGCAACTTATTTATTTTAAGAATACCTTTCACTTCATCAAAATCTAATCAAAACTTCAGCGTTCTAAATGTAGGTGGTTGTGATTGTTTCTTATACGATGAAAGACTGCTTTTTGCATAACTGCCCGGTTGGCCCAGAGGTAGTGAATCGGACTCGTCATCCGAAGGACACGGGTTCGCCTCCCGGTCGCGGCATCTCTTTTTTTTTTTTAAGCCTTTTGTTTTGCAGACCGCCGGCGAAGACACCATCTGCGTGCGGGAGTTGTTGGGAGCTACTGACTTTTGAGGTCCGGGGGTCCGGTCAAAGGTTGCCTCATGCGGATAAATTAACTGGAGACATTCTGTGAACTTTGTGTGTGGACTGAAGCAGCGATCGATCGCTCCCAAAAGCGCCGCATGCAACGAGCGGAGCTAACACCGCCCGCTCGGAGGAGGAAAAGCTATTCGAGGCTAATGCTAAAAAAAGGAGCTGCAAATGGCGGCGCGCGCAGAGGGCTTTTGGTAAGTTATCTTAAGCTACTAGCACTAACAGTAAGTCAAATGAGTAATAAAAAAGAGCTAATTTTAAAATAACAACATATTAGAGATACTGGCTGTTGCAGAGGGCGTAGTTAATGTAAATAGGTCTTTGTAGGGCGTGGCTTTCAGACCTCATTATTCATAAACCGGTCGTTTAGAACGGAAGTGAAATTTGGCAGAATTAGAAAGGGGATATTTTATTATCTAAGCATTATTTTGTGTATAAAATTGACTGAAAATGGTCTGGATAGCCCACAGATAAACCACAAAAAATTATATATCCTACATTTGGTCCCCTTTAAATATTTGAGTCAAAAACCTCACTGCCACCTCTCAAAGACATTTCCAAACCTCCACTGGTATGTCATCAGGTCCTACTGCCTTCCCCTTCTTCATTCTTTTCAGAGCTTTCCAGACTTCACCCTCACTAATCTTTCCCACTTTCTGGTCCACAGTTTCTATTACTTCCACTCTTCTTTCTCTTTCATTCGCTTCATTCATTAGTTCCTCAAAGTAATCCTTCCATCTTCCCATCACACTCTCCTCACTTGTTAGAACATTCCCATTCCCATAAGGTCTGTAATATAAGATGGAGCTAGGTTGTTGAGAGCTTTGTAGATTAGAAGTAAGATTTTGAATTCAATTCATGTTCTCTCTGTGCATGTGTGGGTTTTCTCCAGGTACTCCGGTTTCCTCCCACAGACCCAAAACATGCATGTTAGGCTGATTTGTAACTCTAAATTGGCCCTAGGTGAGTGAGAGAGTGAATGGTTGTTTGTCTCTGTGTGTCCCTGTGAAGGACTGGAGACCTGTCCAGGGTGTCCCCCGCCTCTCGCACAGTAACTGCTGGATATGAACACTAGTGACCCCCACAACCCGAAAAGGAAGAAGCGGGTAAATCTGGTAAAGAAAATGAACGGATGGCTACTTTTCCGGGAAGCTTTCTCACTTCAAACGGAACAATGCTGAGTTTCATGTGTACTTAATGTTATGGGTCCAGTCTAAATTGTGCAGAACTGTTTGGGAGTGCAGAGGGGGGCCTCAGGTCCCATCAATCAAGCGTTGAGTCTACTTCCCAGACAATTTCACACCAATTCTCACCTTGATGCATGTTATGAAAACCTCGCATGTTGACCAGATTAACTACAAACCACCGGAGAGATGGAAGGTTGTGTTTATTTGTAGGTGATTTTTAACTCCTGAGAAAATAGTTTCAGTATAAACTAGGCATGTAACGAGATCTCATTGTACGAGATCTCGCGATATTAAACTCCCGCGATATCTCTCGTTGAGAGGTAACGTTGTCTCGCGAGACGCTAATGCTAGCGCTAGCAGAGCCCCTAGCAAGTCAGCGTCACGGACAGCATGGCTTCGCCGGATGAAGTTGCTATAGAAGACGCCCCAACTACTGATGGAGGGTCCCGGTGCCGCAGACGCCTCTACATTGATGGAGGGTCCCGGCGCTGCCGACGCTGCCCCGAATGTAAAGACACACGCGTAAACACCGGTGTGACCGGTGTTGCCAGATAGAGTCCCACCCACCCAAAGCACTCTTTACCCGCAAAAGTCAGAAGGAAAATCGCGGTGAACCGCCCAATCTGGCAACACTGGTGAGTGACGGCTGCAGATTCGAGAGGGTACTTGGCAGATTCAGTGCTGATGCGGATATTTATGTTCAATTTTTGGAAAGTCCTGCGTGAATATCTATTTTTTTAACAAAGTTGAACGTTCTAAGGTCTAAGGAGATTCAATCAGTAAAATGAAGACATCAGTTGGGTTTGTAATACATGTTAAAACAGAATAAAAGCCTTTTTGCGGCATAAAACCGATCTTTGAAGTTTTCTTGAACTAATGTTAAAATCTCATCTCGTTCTCGCGAGATCTGTGATTTGTCTCGTCTCGTGAGTTTTGTGTATCGTTACACCCCTAGTATAAACTTTTATCTTTAAAATTTTACACAATTTATTTTAAAATTAGAAGGCAAAACCTCTCCTATAATAATATTACTGACATGGATAATGGAAAATCTACACCTGTATCTTCCTTTCCGGCCAGCTTCCCTCACTGCATTATTGTAATGTGGTACTGTGTTATCCACTGACTAAAATGCAGTTGTCATTACTTAATCTACTCCATTTTAACTATGGGTAAATAAAAACATTAATCCTGAGGAATATTGTACCTAAACTTCTCAGCATTTGTGTTGCTAGTTCGTATCAATTAACCAAATCATTCATTTCTAGTTTTTAAAAAGGGTACAAAAAGCATAGCCAGCACAAAAAGGCCTCATTAACTCTTTGTAATCAATACAGATCCCCTTCTCCTTAAGTGCTTCTAGTTAGCTTTCAAACCTTCTATCCTGAGGCCAGGGCGTATTGATCTGTCGACTTGATTGGAAGTTTCCCCTCAGGAGGTGAAGAATGACAGTGGGACAGGGGCTGTCTTGGCAAGAGTGGAGTCTTCAGGACTGGATCAGCTTTCTTGCCGTTGTCTCCACTTTTGTCACCACACCTGTTGGAGCATTCAGAGGCGAGAGAAGAAAAAAAAAAAGTGCCACCAATCTGTGTGCCTGTGCAAATAGATTGTGTGTGTGTGTGGCAGAGTGGAAATGGCTGGTTTTGTGCTCACGAGAGCAAATGGCTGAGAGGCGTATCAAATGAGAAATGTGTTACATACGGTTTATGGTGACGGCGTGTGTCTGACTGCATTGACTCTGGCAGCTTCAGGCCTGTATGGACGGCTGCGAGGAGATGGATTTTAGACTTTACAAGGCTAACCCACAATTTTACCTCTCTGCTTTCGTGGGCAAGTACAACCCCTGGCAAAAGATTATGGAATATCTACTCCCGGAGGATGTTCTTTCAATTGTTTAATTTTGTGAAGAAGAAGAAAATCACAGACATGCCACAAAGCTATCATTTTTTTTACAATTCCAACCTTTTGGCATTAAGAAACAATTAAAGAAGGGAAGAAAATTTATTGTAGTAGTCAAGTTTCTTTTTTTTTTAGATCAAGTAGAGGAAAAAATGTGGAATTATGAGGAAAAACACTGTGCGATTAGTACCCGGTAGTTGTTGCACGGGCTCTGGCCTTTTTAACAGCTCGAGTTCTTTAAGGTGTTGAGCTCTTTAACTAATGACAAACAGTACTCTGAATCATTTTATCTCCGTCTCTTATTGCTGTTGTCAGATCAGCTTTGCAGGTTGAAACCTTTCACTGGCCATTTTCTTCAGTTTCCACCAAAGATTCAAACTGGACTAAGATCTGGACTGTCATCACTTTCTTTTCTGTTTAGGTATTAATGATTGCTTTTGTTTGGCTTTACTGTATTCAAAAAACGTTCAATACAACAACAACAAAAAATACTGTTTGTAATCCCTTTTATTGTTCCTTTTAGTCTATTTCTTTGGTCACAGACACAGACTCCAGTTTCTGCCCACTTGTTTCTAATTTGTTTTGTTGTTCATTTTCTGTTTTCAAGACATTTTCCTTCAGATTATTCCATCCTGGCCTTTTGATGTCTTCCTTGATCTACAAGTGTGCTTCTACTTTGTTTGTGCATGGTCCAGATTTTAGACACAGCTGACAGGGAATGACCAACATGTTGTGATGATTTACCTTCTTGAACAAGTTTCATATTCCTCTCCTTTGATTCGTCATCTCTGGTGTTGGAACCATGATTTGAGTCAATCCTCTTTGTGCAGCAGCTCTGTGTTGGCACTCCTTTTTTGTAGAAGCCCAATTAGTAGATCTAATCTGAAGCAGGTGTTTGTTTTTACATAGTGATTCCATATTTTCCCTCTACTTGGTAAAAAAAAATGCTTGTGACTGACTACATGAATTATATTTCCTTTTTTATGTTTATTCATGCCAGAAGCATGAAATATAGAAAAATGGAAAGTACTATGGCATGTCTGAGATACCTCTCTCTTGCTCTCTTTCTCTCTCTCTCTTTCTCTCTCTCTTGCTCTCTCTCTCTTGCTCTTTCTCTCTCTCTTGCTCTCTTTCTCTCTCTCTCTTGCTCTCTTTCTCTCTCTCTCTCTTGCTCTCTTTCTCTCTCTCTCTCTCTTGCTCTCTTTCTCTCTCTCTCGCTTGCTCTCTCTCTTGCTCTTGCTCTCTCTCGCTTGCTCTCTCTCTTGCTCTTTCTTGCTCTCTCTCTCTCTCTCTCTCTTGCTCTCTTTCTCTCTCGCTCTGTCTCTCACTTTCTCNTCTCTCTCTCTCTCTCTCTCTCTCTCTCTCTCTCTCTCTCTCTCTCTCTGTAACCGTGTTTCCATCCATTTTCATTTCGAATTTTGAGCTACCTCGCAAATATGTAAATACAAATTAATGCAGATCAGAAGTGTTTCCATCTACTGGCTTGAAGCGCTTCTTCCAAGCCGCACACAGCGTCATTACGTCAGACGTCAGCGTCATTACGTCAGACGTCAGCGTCATTACGTCAGACGTCAGCACTGCGCATGTCTACAGTAAACAGGAAGTAGCAGTTGAAAACAGAACCCGGCCACACATCTCATCAAAATGGAGAGAATATTTCAGGTACGTGTTGCTATCGGGCGAGTTGTATTTATTCTGTCATGCCAACTAGTTTTAGCGATGTTACATGTTGTCCGGAGCGGAAACAGCTGATCAGTCACGTGACGTGAATTTTCGCTACGGCAGCACGAGTCGGCAAATGTGTTTCCATCTGTCATTTTGCGCAGCTGCTCATTTTCGCAGATCCCAAAAACCACCTCAAGCGAGCGTATAAACTTTTTAGCGTAATTCAGGAAGTAACCTCGCAATTTGCCATTTCCATTAAGCTTTTCTGCTGCGCTATTTCAAATTGCGCAGCTAGAAACCTTGATGGAAACACGGCTTGTGTCTCTCTTGCTTTCTCTCTCTTGCTTTCTCTCTTGCTCTCTTTCTTGCTGTCGCTCTTGCTCTCTTTCTTGCTTTCTCTCTCTTGCTTTCTCTCTTGCTCTCTTTCTTGCTGTCTCTCTCTTGCTTTCTTTCTTGCTCTTTCTCTCTTGTTCTCTCTCTTGCTCTCTCTCGCTCTCTCTCTCACTCTCTCTTGCTCTCTCTCTCACTCTCGCTCTCTCTCTCTCGCTCTCTCTCTTGCTCTCTCTCTCTCGCTCTCTCTCTCTCACTTTCTCTGTCTCTCGCTCTCTCTCTCTCTGTGTGTCTCTCTCTGTCTCTCTCTTTCTATCTCTCTTGCTTTCTCTCTTGCTCTCTTTCTTGCTGTCTCTCTCTTGCTTTCTTTCTTGCTCTTTCTCTCTTGCTCTCTCTCTCTCTCTCTGTCTCACTCTCTCTTGCTCTCTCTCTCACTCTCTCTTGCTCTCTTGCTCTCTCTCTCTCTTGCTCTCTCTCTCTCCCTCTCTCTCTCCCTCTCTTTTGCTCTCTCTCGATCTCTGTCAATCTCTCTCTCTGGATCTCTCTCTCTCTCTCTCTCTCGATTTTTTTTTGTACAAAACTATACAATTGAAAGAACATCCTCCAAGGAGATGATTCTATAATTTTTGCCAGGGGTTGCAGAAAGACACAAAACCTTGACTGATCTTCATGCACACATTTGCACAACGTGTTGGCATTTATGCAGACTGTGAGCGCACAGATGCATCATCAAAGCAGAATGTGTTTCTGCTCAGTTGCATTTAATCCATAATTGTCACAGGCCGCATTCCAACCTTGAACATGCATGGAAATGTATCCCTTTTCCAAATAAATACAAGAAATTATCTCTCTCCTGCACACTTTTAGATATCTTATGTTGGTTTTAAAACATTGCATTCTTAGACATATGCCTTACATGTAGCCCTGTGAAACCATGTGCACAGCCTACGGCTACCCCCTTCTGTAAACTGATATACAGTATGTGCATGTGTGTGTGTGGTGTCACAGTCTGATACACAGCAGCTGTAGAGGGTAGAGGCGGCAGTCAAAAGGGGAAATGGGAATAGCCAGCACAGTAGACAAAGCCCAGATAGACCTGTCAGCTCTGTGACACCCACACATACCTCACACTCTGGTCCAGAATGAGAACAGAGGAAAGGAAAGCAGCTTGTTTGGGCACAGGTAGAGCATTTTTGTGAGTAGTGGCAAAAATGAGAATACAACTTTAGCAGAGCTGCATTTATTTCAGGGAACATTAAAGAACTTCGGTTGGTTGAATTGTGTTGGTGTATTGGAAACCTGCCAGACACAGCCTGTTAAAGTATTCATTCTTAACTTTTAAAGTATTGTTTTACCATTCATTTACTGTGATTACCATTTTCTGTGGCTAAAAATGTAACTGATATGTAAAGGAAAAACCATTTCAGCAGTCATTTGTAAAGGATTTGTTTGCTTCAATTTATGTTTGGTTCCAGGTCTTGGAATTTGTATTTGATCTCTCAATGTTCTGCAAAGCTCTTTACAGTTTCTCATTCATGCAGTGCTTTTAAATATTTTTTTATACACTATACAGTACAGCACATTCTTATATTCTCATTCCTACATTAATAATTATATCAGTAGGCAGTAGGGATGCACTGATCCACTTTTTTTCACTTCTGATACAATACCGATATCTAAGGCTTTGTATTGGTCGATACCAATCCAATGCCAATCTGATACAGAAAAACAGTGCTGAATTAACTTAAAACTTTTGTTTTTAAACGCAGACATAAATGAATTACTAATTTATTGAAAACTCTGCACCAATACAGCACATTTAAACCCACCAAGAGCTTCACAAGCTTGGTCAAACGTGTAAAAACAACACAACTTTAATTTGTTCAATCAGTGCAATTGAGTACCGGTATAACATCCAAATTAAAATAAATAATAATAAAGATACTGAAACTGACAAAAACAATACTGTAGGTTGACAACTTTGGTCAAACATCAAAACATAAACTTCAACAAACATTCCAAATGGTTCATGAATTCTAAATATAATGTAAAATAAATAATAAAGAGGAAAAACCAATAGCTTCACTAGCTTGTTGGCAGATATTTATAATAAACAGCAATCCGCTCCTGTCCTTATGGATCAGTTACATTCTAAAGAAAACTGATCCAGAATGTTTTTCTATATTGGTACCAATATAGATAGTAATATTGATTGATGCATCTCGACTAGGCAGTAGGGAAACAGTGTCTTGCCCAAGGACACTTTGACATGCTGCAGGGGTTGGGGATTGAGCCCTTTGATTGGAGTGCGACCACTACTGGGTCAAGCCTGGGTTGACCCACTAATTACATGTATTAATGTATTGTTGCACATTTGATTGAAAATAGCTTCACAAAGTAGATAGTAATTTTTTATATTAAAAAAAATGAAGATACCTGTGTACAAGTAAAAATATAGAGACGTTTTATTTACATCAAATATTTAAACAGAAATTTGGAGTATTTTAATTTTATTTAAAAAAAAATCAATCTAACGAGTCAGAACCTGGTGGTGATTGGGTTAAATGCAGAGACAAATTTCGTCTTGTATGGAAACATACACAGATGACAAAATGTGACATTATTATTATTATTATTATTATTATTATTATTATTATTATTATTTATTATTATTATTATTATTATTATTATTATTATTAGAAAGATATTTCATAGATCTGTTAATTTGTTTGGGCTTGTTTTAGTTTATCTTTATAGAATGGTATTTTTAAAACATTAACTTGACACAATGATTGGTTGTTAATAAACTATACGGGTTTGTTTGGGGTGATATCAGTTTTTAAACCAATGACCAAGCCTCCCTGGTGGCCTAAATGGTCTTACGAGTTGTTCGCCAATAGCTATACCAGTCGTTCCTAAAATTGTTTCAGTTAATAAATTCCCTTTTTTTGGGTCATACTTGTTCTAAGATATAACATTCCTTAATGATAAGTTGCTAGACTTAGTTTAATGGTGGTTGAGACAGTGTTAACAATATCACTTTGTTTATTAG
>JBBPBX010110981.1:0-10792 GCA_038048925.1 Garcialebias charrua | reverse complement strand
CCGGGAGGAGACCCAGAGGAAGACCCAGGACGCGCTGGAGGGACTATGTTTCTCGGCTGGCCTGGGAACGCCTTGGGATTCCCCCGGAGGAGCTGCTCCAAGTGGCTGGGGAGAGGGAAGTCTGGGCCTCCCTACTTAGGCTGCTACCCCCGCGACCCGACCCCGGATAAGCGGAAGAAGATGGATGGATGGATGGATGGATATATATATTTTTTAATTTGATTTGATGTTTATTCATTCATTTTAAAAGAACAATACAAGACAGTTTCATCAGATACAAGATTACAAGTAGGATAAAATGAAGGGAGCAGAAAGAAGATGAAATCTTATTATATCTGCCCCTATTTCACAGTTTGTTCAACCAATGATAACTTTCAAGCAACATCACAGAATGAATAGTTCTACCTATTTTCCTAACTGTAATACACAAACTACATCACAAAATGAATAATTCTACTTAATTTTCCTGACTGTAAAACATAAACTAGATCACAAAATGAATAATTCTACTTAATATTTCTAACTGTAATACACAAACTACATCACCGATAATTCTAATTAATTTTCTAATTCTAATTTTTTTATTTTTTTTTTTTTTTTTTTTTTTTTTTATAATTTTATTTAATTTTCCTATTTTTTTTTTTTTTTTTAATTGATTTTCCTAACTGTAATACACAAACTAGATCATAAAATGCTAATATAATTCTACTTAATTTTTCTAATTGAAATACACAAACTAAAAGATGGCACAACATCAAGATGTTCACAAAATGAATAATTCTACTTAATTTTCCTAATTGTAATACACAAATTCATCACAACATATATATATGATAGAATAAGGGTCAGAATTAATGCATACATATTTTCTAATTATTTCTTGGTATTATTTACATTTAGGTTGTTCTTTATGTTGGGATTAAATGGGAACTTTTTAATGCATCTCTGAAATCAGTAGATCTGGTCACCACACTTAAAAATAAAGTACAATGTATCAAACTGTAGTATTTGCTGTTTATCAAAAGTGTACATACACTTTTGATAAACAAAAGTACATGTACACTTTTGTACATACCGGTACACATTCCACATCTTGTTTACAGGTCAGTGCAATACACTCTGGGCACCGTCCTTTACTTCAAATAAGTCAAGTGACTTGCATTTACGTTTGATATAAGGTCTCAAAAGAACCTCTGGATTCCAACAGGTGCTAAATATGAAATATATATATATATATACAGGTAGTCCCCGAATTACGAGCGCTCTGATCTGCGAGGTTCCAGACTTACGAGCTGCGAATTTTTGGAAAAAACGAAAAAAATACTGAGTTTTCATGTGTTTTTTCACTACAGTTAGCAAGTTAAGCATATAAACACACGTTTCCGATCATTTTTATGCACTCAAAAGTAGTTTTTAGATGAAAATAGAGTGTTTTTAGGTGCGCTGGCGAAATTTACGAGCGGACTTCCGGGTTGAATTTTTGGAAAAAACGAAAAAAATACTGAGTTTTCATGTGTTTTTTCACTACAGTTAGCAAGTTAAGCATATAAACACACGTTTCCGATCATTTTTATGCACTCAAAAGTAGTTTTTAGATGAAAATAGAGTGTTTTTAGGTGCGCTGGCGAAATTTACGAGCGGACTTCCGGGTTGAATTTTTGGAAAAAACGAAAAAAATACTGAGTTTTCATGTGTTTTTTCACTACAGTTAGCAAGTTAAGCATATAAACACACGTTTCCGATCATTTTTATGCACTCAAAAGTAGTTTTTAGATGAAAATAGAGTGTTTTTAGGTGCGCTGGCGAAATTTACGAGCGGACTTCCGGGTTTACGAGAGAAATGGCGGCCGTTCCAAATTACGAGATTTCCGGTTTACGAGCGCCTCCTTGTGACGGATCTCGCTCGTAAATCGGGGAATACCTGTATATATATATATATATATATATATATATATATATATATATATATATATATATATATATATATATATATATATATATATATATATATATATATATATATATATATATATATATATATATATATATATATATATATATATATATATATATACAGGTAGTCCCCGATTTACGAGCGTCTGGACTTACGAGGATCCGACTTTACGAGGTTATCATATTTAATAAAAATATGAAAAAAATTATTATTTTTTTTTTTGTGTATGTGTTTAAATGTTCTTAATTTCATGTGTACAGCACTTTGTTGCAGCTGTGGTTGTTTTAAATGGCTTTATAAATAAAGTATAATTGTTATTTTTATGTTTTATTTCAATTTTTAGCGTATTAGCGATCGCTCCCAACGCGCAGCCGGCAGACATAAAACGAGCGGATCGCCGCCGCCTGACCATGCAACGAGCGGAGCTAAGCGGGCGGGGATTAGACATGCCGGCGAAGGGACCTTCTGCGGCCGGGAGCTGCTGGCTTTTGAGGACCGTGCGTCCGATCAGAGGTTGCCTCATACGGATAAATTAGCTGGAAACACTCGGTGAACTTTGTGGATGTGTCTGGACTGGAGCAGCAGCAGCAGATCGCTCAGCGATCGCTCCCAAAGCGCCGCGCGACAACATTAGCTCATGGGCTAAGCTAAGGCTAGGCTAAATGCTAAGCGGACCCGACCAGAACCAAACCGACGGCCGGTGGCTGGGAGCTCGCCTCAATGTCCGGGAGCTCGCCTAAGATGTCGGATGGACACCAGCTAACGTGGAGAAGCAGCTCCGACAGCCTTTTTTGGATGTGCTACACGCTAACGAGCGCTAACGAGAGCAGGCCTAATCTGGCGAGGGCTAACAACAGCTAACGTGGGCAGCTTGTTTGGATGAATGAAAACCGCAGAGAAACGGCTTTCGGTAAGTTTATTAAATATTTTTCTGGCTCCAAATGTATGAAGTTAGCGTACTAACAGTCCTTCCTTTAAACAGTTTGGACTGCAAGGTGCTGCAGAAAGCTAGGGACCTTGGATGTAACGCGGCGGAGCTAAGAGATGAGAGAATCTGCGCTCAAAGTAAGAAATAATTTTTTAATACATGTACGGAGTTACGAGATTTTCATCTTACGAGAACCTCGTAGTAACGGAACTCGCTCGTAAGTCGGGGACTACCTGTATATATATGTATATATATGTATATATATATATATATATATATATATATATATATATATATATAATCTCCTGCCCAAATAGTGATTTTCTAGTTTTATAAAGACAGTCAAGTGCCAGACAAGAGGCCTTAAAAATGCAGTGACACGAATAACTTGTATTGTTATACCACTTTTTTTTTTTTTACTGAACAGTCTAAACCCATTTGACTCACCTCTGCACCTTGTACAGTAAGTGTGAACCTCGCCCACCTTCCTGTAAGGGCTCCCATTTTAAAAGAAGCTGCCTCCTGCGTCCCACCTCTTGTTTCCGTGTCAGTGTAGTACAATATAACACTCTGGGCACCGTCCTCCACTTCAGATAAAGCTACACCCAACTGCACAATCTGAGGAATACAGGCAAGGAATTAAAATTGTATAAAGGTTTTATTTTTATATGTACTGTATATGTATAGTTGGAATAGCAGTACTCACTTTCTGATATGCATCTGTGATGGCGAACAGCACACCCCCATGTCGTGTGGTGGGTTTGGCCGTGACGGTGACGGCGAAGTCGTGATAAAATGGATCAGGGATGAACGACTTTGTGAGGCGGCCCACGTTTGCACCTGGGCCAAAGCTGTAGGCAGGGTAGCCCTCAAAACCAGTAACAAAGGAGATGGAGGGCGGGAGGGGAACGCCGATCAATTCTGTCAGGTCCAAGTCACTTTGAGAACCACGACCTGCAAAAATAATAATAATAAAAACAGCATGAGAAATAAACAAATGTGCTAACAATGTGTGGAAATAAAACCACATCTCTCATCCATTAAAGCCTATCAGAGGTCATTAGTGACTTCCTGACATCCTATTGAAAAAAAACATACAGTCATTAAGTAAAGAGCAGCATGGAGCCTGACTGCTGCCATCTGGAAACAATCAAAGGGTTAAAAGTTAAGAGTTTAACTTTTGTTGTCTTTCAGATCTGATTTATGTTTTTCACCCCAGTTAAAGTATTAATATTGTACAACAAAGTGTTGCCAGGTTTTATATTTTGTACTTTTAATCTGTGCAGTGATCCCTGCGACCCAAAATAAATAGGTGGGTAAAGATGAAGGATTGATGCATTGAAGTTAAACGTGGGCATTCTAAACAAGAAGGAAGTAAAAGAACAGATTAAAAAAGAAATTAAACAATATATAGAAGAAAATGACACTGAAGGTATCAGCACAATAATTCTATGGGATGCCTTTAAAGCAGTAATCAGGGGAAAACTGATAGCTTTAACTGCAAAACAGAATCAAATCAAAAGAACCTCTTATTACAACTTGGTAGGAAAATTAAAGCATATGGAGATAAGAATGAAAGCCATTTCATGGAAAATGCACATCACTGAAAATTAAAATGATATAGCACCTACATATGCAAGTCAGTAAGGGCCTTTAATTCATGTTTTTGAAAAAGACAAAAGTATAAATAAGTGTGCAAAATGTCCACAAAACGAACAAAAAAGTAGACATATCAAATAAACTGACATTGGACTTTCTGTGTCAAGTCTTTTTAAAAGCAAGCGTCAAAAACAAAAAGCATCAGATAATGAAGCAAAATGGACTCATGGGATAAGATAAGTTATACATCAGTATCAATAAATCCTTTATTAAACAACAATTGTTGAATGGTCAATACAAACCTGTTCATGCAAAGTTAAAATAACTGACCTCAGTTCATGACAAATGATTCAAGCAGAATGTGAAGTATACAAATGAGGATCTAAATGAATTTCTTAAAAACAAACCAAGAAAATGAATATGATAGGTCATTTTTAGGATAAATTTCAAATAATTCATTAAGAAAATGTATTATATTTGTGTGGAAAATAAAATATTTAAAACAAACTTGTTTGCCTAATTCAATACCACTGGGTAAAGTACAAAAGTAAAGTTACTAATTATTAATTTAAACATTTCAAATGTTTAGAACTTGTGAAATATACTGTATTTTTTTGGTGTGTAAGTTGCTCCTGAGGTTGCATCAGTCAAAAAAGCATCATGAAGAGGAACAAACGTGCCTTTTTCAGTGTATAAGTTGCATTTATTATGTTTTTATTTAATGGTCAAAACAGCTTCATTTCGCCTTCGCGGCGCAGCACCATCTATCCATCGTGGCCGGAGCTACTAGCTCTCCAGCGTTCCTCCACCTGCGCCAGCTGAGTGACGCGAGCGGGCATGGGAAGACTCGCTGTTGCAATTCTTCGAAATTTAAAGCGTCAGTCAAAAATTGCGTTATGAATATGGGGAAAAAAAACTTATATAAGTCGCAGGACTGACAAATCTATGCCAAAAAATGTGACTCATATGCTGGAAAATACTGTATGTTCTTTGTTAAACACTGATATGTTTTGAAGAAATAAAATTTTTGTTTGTATTTACCAAATTAGACATTATTTTGTTAGTTACCACATACAGTTCACTTTTTAATATGTTAGAACTTTTTGATTGTAGGTAACTTTTTTTTATATTTTCCACGAGGGAAACCTATAAAGTATTAAACCACTACTGTATACAGAAATGTTCAGAGTGATGTAATCACAAAGCAACCCTCAAACAACCGACCAATCACAAAATCACATTACCGGTACAAATAAATAAATAAATCTGTTCAACAAAAGAACAGTGGGTCACAGGTTTAATCAGAGGATTTATTATCTCATTTTAGAACACCTTCAGAACAACAGATCAGCTAGAACAGGGGGGCCCAAAGGGGGGCCCGCGGGCCATGATTGGCCCGCCAAGCCATTTGAGTTGGCCTGCCAAGCTGTCCTCATTACTATACTGTATTAAAAGTTCCATTGAAGAATCAACGTGTTTACACTCATTGATTCCACCCATTGAATTTAATGTTAGTCGGCCTGACTACCGTAATGGCACTACACAGATCACACAGTAGAGTGGCTAATTTGTGCATTTTTTAAATAATTTTGGTAATTTCTATTCTTGTTTTATTTTGAAAGACTTCCTACCTTCCCTCTGCAGCTTCCTGCCACTGAACAACATTTTCCTTTGACAGTCAGGAGCTCAGGCTGCTAGTGCTTTTGAGGGACGTTGGTTGGACGCTACACATGTTTTATTGCATTTGGCCCACAGCCCATATGAGATTTTAAATGTGGCCCTCTCAAGTAAAAAGTTTGGGCACCCCTGAGCTAGATAAAGTTTCCTTGTACAGTATTTGCAAACTATTTATGGTAGAACTGAAAGGACACAAATGTAGCCTTAACAGGTATACTGACTGCCATTATACTTTAACGCTGAACAACAATAATCAGTTGTGACGTGCAAACCTTCCTCGTGTTAGTCTTTAGGGGTTTTGACATCAGACAACATCTTGGAGACACGTTGTAAAGTTTGCCAAGTGCCTAAGAAGAACGGGCTTCCGTCAGTCAAACACATGTCATCACATATTATAAACTCACCGTCACGACTCGGCTCACGTTTACTTATTATTATTTTTTTTTCCATCAGTCAGTCAGTCATCCGCTCTCAGATGTCCAATGTTTGTAGCCGGACTATTAGCACACCACTGATGCT
Organism: Garcialebias charrua; assembly: GCA_038048925.1. Lineage (NCBI taxonomy): Eukaryota > Metazoa > Chordata > Actinopteri > Cyprinodontiformes > Rivulidae > Garcialebias > Garcialebias charrua. The sequence goes on along the minus strand of JBBPBX010110981.1, from coordinate 4,115 downwards.
CACCCACCACAACAACTTGAGTTCCCACCACACCTGGTTCTTCTTAAATGCAAGACCCCTGGCACAATGGCCTGTTCTTTCAGTGCACACGGGGAGCAGGTTATAAAGTCTGGGCATCTGGAAAGTATTAGGTTAGTCTAAAAGCACACGCTGCGCAGTGGCAGCTCCTGCAAATTAGACTCACCACACGGCGTGTGTTTGTCTGTGTGTGAGAGAGCGACAACGACAAAAAAGAGGCAGACTTAGCCCGAGAGTGAATATTAAGCCTTCCACATGTAGACTGTGTGCATAAGTGTGTGCGGTCAGTACGGTTAGTAACTGCAGGGGAGGCACACTTCTTTTTTACAGTCTGTAATTGAATGAATACCCTGCAGGCTGGTGTAAAAGCAACAATGAATTGCAAGTCTAACTGTTCAGCTGTGTAAGCTCTGCTGCTGGGTGTGCTAGTCTGACTGCATGACATTACATTTGGTCTGGTTCAATATGAACAAAAGGGACAAAATGTGGGCCTGTAATTGGAGCATTTACTAGGATCATTTATGTAAATGTTACACAAACAAACATAACATATGGATGGAATTAATAAAAAATACAAACATAATAAAAACAAATTAGAAAATAATGAAGCTAATATAAAGAGCTAACTATATATATCTAATGACGTCACGTGTGCCGCAGAATGGTAGCACTGACGGGAGCTCTGCTTCGACTCTGTCTTTTATTGTTCCTGTTGTTTGTTTTTTATTTAAACTTTTTTAAACTTTTTTTGTGCCTGTACTGCACACCCACACTACAGGTATGACCGCAACACACTTTTGGAGTTTTCTGTGTCGCTGCCTTGCCATAGCGCCATCCTGCCATTGTAGTTCATTTTCCGGCAGAGCTGTTATTTCTAACCCGAGCTCTAAGCCCGGCCCCACCTGACCTGAATTTGGGGCAGGCCTGGCCATGATAATGTGCTCGATATGTGGGCTGGGGTCAGGCTTTTGGTTGGGTCAGCGGATCAGCCGCAATCCAATTATATGATAACATGGCCCGCCATACATTCACCAGCTGCACACAGCCATTTCACTGCGAGCTGACCGGCCTTCTTCTTCTTCTTTCGGCTTTTCCCTCTTCAGGGGTCGCCACAGCGAGTAAAACTCCTCCACCTCATTCTGTCCTCTGCATCCTCTGTCCTCACTCCAACTACCTCCATGTCCTCTCTAACTGCATCCATATATCTCCTCTTTGGCCTCCCTCTTTGTCTTTTCCCTGGCAGCTTCATGTCTAACATCCTTCTACCAATATACCCACTGTCCATTCTCTGGACATGTCCAAACCATCTCAGTCTGGCCTCCCTATCTTTATCTCCCAGTTGTTCAACATGTGCTGTACCTCTGATGATCTCATTCCTAATATTATCCATCCTTGTCACTCCTAAGGAGAACCTCATCATCTTCATTTCTGCTACCGTATATCCTGTACACATTGCGGTTTTGACAATAAAGTTGACTTTGACTTTGAAATGTAGTAGCTCAGTCATTTGGGAGCTCTTTCTTACCACCCATAGCCTTTACCAGCTCCTCTCTGAATTTCTCACAGCATTCTTCCTTCTTCAGCTTCCACCATTTGGTCTTCTTCTCTTATTTTACTCTTTTTCTCTTCTTCACAACAACAGTCATTCTACACACAACCATCCGATGCTGTCTGGCCACGCTCTCCCCTGCCACAACCTTACAGTCTCCAATCTCCCTCAGGTTTCCTCTTCTACACAGAATGTAGTCGACCTGCGTACTCCTTCCTCCACTCTTATAGGTCACTCTATGTTCCTCCCTCTTTTGGAAATAGGTATTGACTATAGCCATTTCCATTCTCTTGGCAAAATCCACCACCATCTGTCCTTCCTGGTTTCTTTCCTTGACACCAAACCTACCCATCACTTCCTCATCCCCTCTGTTTCCTTCACCAACATGTCCATTCAGGTCTGCTCCAATCACCACTCTTTCCTCCCTGGGAATACTCTCTATCACTTCATCCAAATCTTTCCAAAATTTATCTTTCTCCTCCGCATCACATCCAACCTGTGGAGCATAACCACTTACTATGTTTAGCATCAGACCTTCTACTTCTACCTTTAGATACATCACCCTATCTGACACTCTCTTCACCTTGACTACATTCTTTGCCAACTCCTCCTTCAGGACCACCCCTATTCCATTTCTATTTCCATCCACACCATGGTAAAACAGTTTGAACCCTGCTCCAATGCTGCAGGCCTTGCTGCATTTCCACTTGGTCTCTTGGACACATAAAACATCTACCTTCCTTCTCTGCATCATGTCAGCCAGCTCTCTACCTTTGCCTGTCATTGTCCCCACATTTAGAGTTGCAACCCTCTGTCCTACATTCTTCACGTTCCTCTTCTCCCTCTGTCTCCTGACACGTTTCCCTCCTCGGGGTCTTCGACTGACAGTAGCACAATTTCCGCCGGCACCCTGTTTGTCACCAGCACCGGTGGCGGTCATTGTCAACCCGGGCCTCAACTGATCTGGTATTGTTTCACTTTGATGAACTTGCATTATGGTTTTAGCAAAAGTGTTTTACATCAAATGCCATTCCTGACACAACCCTCACCATTTACCCGGGCTTGGGACCGGCACAAGAGATACGCTGGCTTGTGCTCCCTAGTGGCTGGTTTGTGAGCTGACTGGCCTTGAAAGAGGTAAAAAGTTCAGTTAAGTTTCATATGGGGCTTTACTGTCAGGAAGTGATCCATCAGCCCAAATGGACATTCATTCAGCTGCTGCATTCAGCGGACGCGCACAGCCGACAACCCAACCAGGTGAGATCCCAAAGCAGACGTGTCAGAGCTTTAATGAAGAAGAATGCAAGCAGAAACAGGGCTTTAATGCTCTTTAATGGCCATGAAAGGACAAACACTGCCTCAGCTCCAATCATCTGCCCCTTTTATTCAGTCGCTCGTCCCCGACCGTTAATAACCAATTTAAAAAGTCTGCTTTTTTTCCCGGGTGCAGACCTTTAATTACTGTTAATTTGTCGGGTTTGGATGGGGTTCGGAAATGATGACTGTGTCTGGGGCCAGGTCGGATTTTTTGGGCCCGAATGCAACTCTATTTCCCTGCCCCCTTCCAGCCTCGAGCTCAGGCTCTGTTCTGTCATGGTGGCCATCTCCATGATCCTCTTTTCTGCCTGCATGGACTGAACTCTACTGACTTGTTTGGTTCCGCGGGGAAACCTTGGATGTTCTCTGTCTGCTGGACCCGGTTCGGGAGGGTATTCTGGAAGGGCAGCTGCTGCGGTTGTTATGCTGCTAGCTGGACCTGCTAACAAGATCTTCTAATGTTGCTTACAAGACCACGCCACTAACAGAACCATGCTGCTAAAAGAACCTCACTGCTTACAGGACTATACTGCTAACAGTAGCTTACCATGCTGCTAACAGAACCGTGCTGCTTATAGGACCGTGCTGCTGTAGATGTATTTCTTTTTCAATTTTGGCATCTTGTTTTTGTACTTTTGTTGCATGCTTTGGTATTTCTTGTTGTTGGTGGTGTTGGTGTTGGTGTTTTTGTCAAGTCGAGATGGTTCTTGCCATCAGCATTTCATTGCATTGTTGACCTTGTGCTTGTTTGCATCTAGGCTAACAAATAAACCAAACCTAATGTAAAGAGAGTTGACAGAGTAGATCGTGGCTTGGTTCCATTTATAAGACATTAATTACAAAGATGATTACTGCACAGTGAAATCCATACAAGCTAAAGCAATGTGTGACACATTTCTAAGTACTCTTTGACCCAGTTCTAGTTCCAAACACTAAATTCTGGAGCCAAAAATTGGTGACTGACTCGCTGGCAGCCCTTTCTTTCTGGACATGGTTGCTCTGTATCTCTGCAGTGTTTTCAGCGTTTAAGTCTTGCCAAAGTTTGTCAGCCAGTATCCCCACAGCTCAGCCTGTTAGCTCTGACTCTTGTATCTGACTTCACTGCAGATGTTGCTCCTCTGGGTCAGAGGCCAAACAGCTGGGCCGAGCACCATGGAAACGCATAAAACAGTTTGTGTTCACTTGGGTTGACATCGTGCAGCAGGACTCCATGAAAGTTTTGGAAAGCATA
>JBBPBX010110980.1:0-10792 GCA_038048925.1 Garcialebias charrua | reverse complement strand
TATATATATATATACATACACATGAAATTTATGTATTTTATATGTACAGTAATCCCTTTCTACTTTGCGGTTCGGTTATTGCAGGTTCGCTATATTGTGGAATTTCAAAGTAAGATCGGGCATGACACAATTGGCTTATTGGTGGATAAGCAATGGATTGTTTATTTAAAATTAGGGATGGCGCCGATCTGATACCAGCATAATTTAAGTATCAGATATCGGATCCAACCTGCCAATATTTCCGATCCAGCTTTAAAGGTTCAGTATGTAATTTCTGGAACACGCTGGAACTTAGGGAAATTTTGAACAGAGACACGTTTCTGGTCCCTCCCCCTCAGAGCCATATACCCTTGCTCTGCTGAAATTCAAATTCAAGCTCTGTTTTTATTGGCTGATTCAAATTCAAGCTCTGTTTTTATTGGCTGGTTACAAACTCTGTTTTTATTGGCTGGTTAACGGCGGGTCACTGTGGCTTTTTAGAAATGCTTTTAGAGAAGCAAGGGGACAATAGTTTTTTTCAGAGATTACTTGTCTAAAATCAGTATGTCAGGAGGTAGTGACAGAGTGAAGAAATATGTTAAAAATATATTGTTAGAAAAGTTACATACAGCTCCTTTAAAGAGCACTTGTGTGTTCCTTCACATTTTGTGACTGCAGTCTTAACATTGTGTGAGTTAAACCCAATGAAAACACTCTAGAGCCTTACAACAAGGAACTCACTAATTTTAACAGCACACAAGAGGCAGCTCTATACCACACACATGTTCTTCTCACTCATGGTGCAGCTGGAAAAACAAACAAAAAACGCTAAGCATGATGGGAAAGACAACACAGCCCATTCCCCTTAAAGTGAGACTAAACCCAGGTTGAGACGGTAACTCCTCCTTCCAAAATCTCCCTGAAAATGGGTGTGTCGAGAGACAAGGAAGGGTGGAGGTAGAGTTGTGCTTTTGTTCACGCCTCCACCTGCAACAACCTAAAACAAATTAAACCTCTAGCCAACAACATACACCAAGCAACAACAAAGAATAAACATGTAGATGTATTTATCTATTCCACCCATTCCATCCAAAACCAAAGGCCTAAAAAAATGAAAATGAAAAGAAAAATAAAACCGCTTGTCAGGAGTGAAATGCAGCACTTCCATATAAGGTATGCACTTCTCATCTCTGCAGGGGATTGGCTCTGCTTGAACCACCTGTGTGACATCACACATGAGCAGACATGTCACACATGAGCGTTTGCACAAATAAGAAAATTAAGGTGTAATCCACCAGTTCAACCCATAGAACTACCGTAAACACATTTTTAGACCAAATATTGCCAAATATTGCCAATTTACACAGATATGCACAATTATGTGAGAATAAACACAGCCATAGTGCTAGATAACATTTTAAACACATTCTAGGGAGTTTATCAGCTAAAAAAAGTTATTTTGGGGTTTAGTCGCACTTTAACCACCAAGAAAGTGGATTTTGTTGTCTTTCCCATAAGGCTTAGCGTTTTTTTTAGTTTTCCAGCTTTAGGTGCAGCTGGAAAACTAAAAAAGCGCTAAGCATTATGGGAAGGATAACAAAATCCACTCCCCATAACCACCAAGGGAGTGGATTTTGTTGTATTTCCCATAATGCTTAGCATTTTTTTTTAGTTTTCCAGCTTTAAGTGCAGCTGGAAAACTAAAAAAATGCTAAGCATTATGGGAAAGACAACAAAATCCACTCCCCTTAACCACTAAGAGAGTGGATTTTGTTGTCTTTCCCATAATGCTTAGCGTTTTTTTAGTTTTCCAGCTGCACCTAAAGCTGGAAAACTAAAAAAACCTCTAAGCATTAGGGGAAAGACAACAAAATCCACTCTCTTATAATAATAATAATAATAATAAACTTTATTTGTATAGCACCTTCCTACAATGCCTTGCATTGACCAAGGTGCTTAACAGGATAAAAAGATGAATAAACTGGAACAATAAATCAATGAAAATAGAATAAGAAACAGCAATAAAAGAAGGCAATGGAAATAAAAAATGCTACATACTAAAATACCAAAAGTAATAAAAGTTACACACTGAAAGCTTTTTTGAACAAGTGGGTCTTCAGTCTGGTTTTGAACAGAGTCAGATCAGAGGTGGCACGCAGCTCAAGGGGGAGGCTGTTCCAGGCTTTTGGGCCGGCAACAGAAAAGGACCGGTCTCCCCATTGTTTGTACCTTGAGCGAGGCACCTCCAGCAGGTGTTGACTGGCAGATCGTAAAGCTCTGCCGGGCTGATGGGCTTTCAAAAGTTCTGAGATGTACAGAGGAGCAAGTCCATTCAGAGCTTTGAAAACAAACAGGAGCAGCTTGAACTGTATCCTGAACTGAACCGGGAGCCAGTGTAGAGAGGACAGGACAGGAGTGATGTGTTCATATTTTCGTGTGTTGGTCAAAAAGCGCGCGGCAGAGTTCTGTACAAGCTGTAAACGGGAGATGGAGGATTGATTAATACCAACATACAAAGCATCAAGTCTGGAGGTCACAAAGGCATGGATGGCCTTCTCCAGATCACCACGGCTGAGAAATGACTTGACTTTGTGTTAGAGAATTCAAACATTGATCATTTAAAACTTATTACTTTAATGTATTCTGATGAATCATTCATGATCAATCATCATCATGAGATGAATCATTAACCAGTTTGCTTTACTAAAAGTCTTTCTGTATGAAACAAAACATCTCTGAAGAACATAACTTGTTGCTTCCTGCACACAGAACAAAAACACTGATTTGGCCAGCTCATGTTTTAATCACAGATAAGGTTTTTACATTACGTTATTGTTTCTTTTGGCATTGCCACACTCATGTTTTAATCACAGATAAGGTTTTGACATTACGTTATTGTTTGTTGTTACACTGCCACGTTTTCCATGTGCTATCTGAAACTGTCATCCTTGTTACTCATTATTGTCCAACCTTTGAGAGAATAAAAAGCCAGTACGCACTTTCCAATTTGGATTTGATCTCAAACACTTTTGAAACATGTTTCAAAGTGTCTTGAGGTGATCTCCCATTTTCAAAGTCTGCTGCTCTGAAAATTAATTCTTGTCTCTCTTCTTGTGTGGTTCGTGTTGAAGGTGAAGGTGTTTAAAAATCCTCCATCATTGGTTCCCTGACCGGGATTTTCCTCTTACCTGTCTCCGGTGGGCCCAGAGGACGGACGTGCTACTAGCCCATGCACGGCAGTTTCAAAAGTCTGGTAAGCGTGGACGTTTTACCCCGCCAGGCCAGTGTTCTTTAGGTCCGATTCTCTGGCCATCGACGGGACGGTTTGACGGAAGATCCAGTCGAATACCACACGAACCTGCAAGGAGTGAGTACATGTTATTGCTTAGTACGGCGAGAAGTACTGTTTTGGGTTTGCCTGGCACAGCGAGAAGTGCTGTAAATTGCTTTGTACAGCTAGAAAAGTACTGTTTTTGGTTTGCCTGGCACAGCGAGAAGTGCTGTAAATTGTTTGCTTAAATACAAGCTTGAAATACTAGCTTGGGTTGTTTAGCACAGAGAGAAGGTGCTATAAAGTTTGCTGACGTCCGGCGTGGAGGGACTGATTGTTTGCTTAAAGTACGGCGTGAAGTTACTTAAAATTTGTTTGCTTGGCACGGCGGAAGGTGCTCTAAATTTTGCTGACGTACAGCGGGGAAGGTACGTAAATAGGAAAGTTGTGTTCATCAGGCTGCATCGGTGAGTGCCTGAGAGTTGTGTGTGCGTTCTTTGAGCTTGTCTCTCTCTCTCTCTCTTTTTCTCTCCCTCTATCTGTGTGAGTTTACCTCCCTTCCTTTCTCCCTCTCTGTGTGTGTAAGAACATGAGTTCACATGTAAATTAGAGTTATAAGCTGGCTGCCGAAGTCACAAAGTCAACTTTAGAAAAGAAAAAAGAAAAATAAAGATTAATCAAATAAATTAAAAAGATAAATACTGAAACTAATAATTACTAACTGCGCTGAAAGCAGGCCGGCTCCTCCGGGAACATCTTATCTGGTACGGAGACATCGCCTCCTGTGAAAAACAGAAACAAACAGAAATTTATGCTACTACTACATCTCAGTTTAAAACGAGACTAAATAATACATATAAAACGTTAATCATTGTATTTTTCTGCTCTTACAGTTATAACAGTTATAACGAGATAAGATCGTATCTAAAAACGAATCCGGAGACACGGGTCAGATACCTGAATTATTATTTTTAAATAAAATGAAATAAAATATTTGCATGCTTATTTCAAACAATTCATCGTAGCCGATTCGTTTACCAGCATTTGAGAAATCGATTGATGTTGTTTATGAAATTCTAATCCAAATACTTTAGGTTTTAAGCTTAAACAAACGTGGAATTCGAACATTTTTGCATTTGTTTTGGCGTTAGCATAGCTGTTTGTTTGCGTTCCGATTATTAGTTTTTAACGACAAAAGATCCAAATTATTTCGCAGAAGCAAGAGGACAGGATCACGTTTCGTGTGTTAAAAACCTAATGCGAACCGATCCGACTTTAATCAGCTAAAAATTTACGTTTTTGAGGACATCGACAACTGAAAGCTACCGTGGCTAACACAGTTAGCGTAACTACGACGCTACATTCACCCGTCTAAAATCCGTAAATAGGTCGTCATAACGGTAGAAACAGGACGTTTCAAAATTGTATTTCCTCTGCAAAAAGAAGTTGGGAAATCCACTTACCGATTTTAAACACATCTTTTGGACGATCAGGCTAAAGTCTGACGTCGTCTTTACACGTCGACCGGAAAGAGAAAAAAGTAAAGTCCCCTCCTTCTTCCTGTAAAGACATCGTGCTAAATAGTTGTTGAAGAAGGACCCGTAGTGGCCAAACATCGCTACTACATTTGCAGACTAGTTTAACTTTTTTAGACGATAATTTAAGTTTTTAGAGGCTCAAATACAAAATAACAATAAAAATAATAAACAATAAAAACTTGGCACTTGTAAATTATATAACTAACATATCTGACAGTCATGGGAAATAATAGAAGTAAAAAATCTCCTACAGGAGCAGAAACAAACACGAAAGATTTGAGATTCATGAGCCAGAAACATCCAGAATCGGTTAAATATGTCAAAGAATGGAGGGCGAAATATGAGATATTACCCAACCTTAAAGTAGACACCTGGAAAACACTTATTTCTGTCCTGCAAAACCAAATTATTCTAAACAAAGGCAAGAAAAAAGAAAAAATAGAACACCAATTGGCAATTGCTAAAATCTGGCATTATGAATCAATAATTAGGTGTGAAGAGATAAAAACATCTAAGGAGGCCAAACTGCAACAAAAACAAATGACTGACACGATGTTTGTTAAACCTGAAGACAACGAAACAATATCTGTGAGTCGCCCTCCTTCTTATGATACAACGGGGGCCTCATTTTCAACCCAAACACCATCCGTTTATCCTATCGATGAACTTGCCAAACTAAGCATATCGTCAGAGGCCAAAACAGATAACCACGTTGTCACTAGAAAAATGTCAAAGATGCAGTCTTCCACTTCACAACCTCCTTGCCCCTCTTCAAATGCTTTCCCTCTGATACAAGTCATGAATCCAGCTGCAGACATAAAGGGCAACCCGCAACATGCTTTAGTTTTTAGGCCATGGACCCTCGAAGAGGCCAGAAAGGCTGTTGAGGGAGTTAGCAGTCATTTGGAGGATCCTGAAATGTGGATCATGGATATGGAAGGTATTATACATTCCTATCGCCTTAATGGTCATGAGACCGGGGAAGCAGCCCAGTCGTCTTTGGGAAAACATTGGGCCCGAGTGCGTGGTGACTACACTGGCAGGGGAAATGATGGGGCCCCCCTCCCCTATGATATAACAACCCCAAACCACCTAACTGGACGTTACAAGCAACAGTGGGATGCTCTTTGTGGTAGAGTGTGCACAGTTTTCAAACGAAAAGCTGATTATGCTGCACTCTCTGCAATCAAACAAAAACAAGGGGAAGATGTCGATGATTTTAAATTAAGATATGAAAAGGATTTCAAAATCTATAGCGGTATCAATCACAATGACGAGCCAACCTCAGCTTATCAACAACAGCTGAAGAACGGACTGCTACAATCTTGTACTCCAAACATTTCAGGTTGGATAAAGAAACATTTTGTAGAACTGGACACTTGTACTGTTGAGGTTTTTATGCAATGGGCACGTCATGCTGAGAAAGTGCTGAAAGAGAAAACAGGAGATAACCCAAACAACAACACAAATGTGTTTTACAGTAATGACCCAGACTCAGAAATATATTACAATGCTCCTATGAGAAACAGCAACAGAGGTAGACGCATGAGACCGAGAGGCCGTGGTTTTAGTAGATACAAACCACAGTATAGCCGTCCCCGACAATATAGTCCTGCCACCTGCTGGAGGTGTGGCGAGTTCGGACATGAAAGACGTTACTGCCAGAAAGATTTAGATCAACCAAACGGAAGAGAATTTGCTCACAGAGAAGCATTTCCTGCTGCAAGAAACCGCTCCGATAACAGAGACGATTATAATGCATGACTAGTTGATAACACTCACAACTCCAGTTCTGTCGAAGAACAGGAAGTTGTGAATGTTTGTTCAGCTTTGGATTTATTGAATTCTTTGAAAGAAAGACCATGGATAACACAAAACGTCCATGGCCAGAATGCCTAGACCTTGTTAAGTTGTATATGAGAATCACTCCAATACCCAATGGTCTGACTCCGTTTGAAATAATCCATGGCAGACCATACAGGATGCCTCTTTTCCGATTACATGAAAATTAAATTTGAAAAAAAAAAAAAAAAAAAAACTTAGAGAAAAAGAAGTGTTCAGGACAAATTTACTGTCTTCTGATTCTCTGTCCCCACAGGAAGTGACAGTAAAACCTGGTGACTGGGTCTTCATCAAAATCATCAAAAGAAAAACTTGGGCCAGTCCACGCTGGGAAGGTCCATACAAAGTACTACTGAGTACACCCTCTGCTGTGAAGATTGCTGAACGACCCAGTTGGATACATCTCAGTCACTGTAAATTGCAGAAATACTAGACCCTTAAGTCATTGGAGCAGAGGGGAAGCCGGGTGTACAAAGGGGGCGGTTCTTTTAGTGACCGTCATCTCAAAACCAGTGAAGAACTTAAAGATCCCTGCTCTGTTAGGATTTAGGTTTCTAGTATTTCTGTATACCTAGCAACAATGGAAGCAAGTTACATAGTGAACGGCGATATCACCGATCTGCTGAGATCTGAACACCCCCATGACTACAGCACCAACCTATGGTGGCAACTGATGAACAAAACTGCTTATGAAGGAAAAACTACTAACTGCTATGTCTGTGCTCATCTACCCTATGCCACCTACAATTCAGGTTTGCAACCTGCTACTGTGCCCAAAGAACAACAAGCGTGCCTATATGGACTAAGCACCCACCCAGGAACAGGCAGCTGGGCAAAACAAGACTACACAAAACCACTGTCTGATGAAGTGAAGGACGCCCATCAAACTGCCTGAACTGATCACCATGACACATCTGCCGCCAAGCGTTTTGGGATGAAAACGCCAACTGCCTCGAGTCAGAAGATGTCATCGATTGCACACACCTCCTTGAACAAAGGACTTTCAACATCAGCAACCCAACAAGAGGACAACAAGAAACCACCACCGTAGCATTGCAGTGCCAGGTGACAAAGGCTCTTTCTTGTGTGGACACAGAGCCTATAAAGCATTGCCACCTAATTGGGGGGGCCTTTGTGCTTTGGTCCCCCTATCCAACCCGACGCCTGTGCTGAGGAAGCTACTGACACCCTCAGCTCACAGGACAGAACGCTCTGCAATGCCTGAGATAACAAGATGGGGAGGGCTCAACACCAGCACCGGCGTCCCATGGGAATTCAAGATCTGGAATGGAGGGGAAAAAGCTCTTCCAGAGCCGTTTCCCATGGGTAGGAGTCGGTTGAAATCAACAGGTATGCCCTCCCCGCCTCATCGACGACACCTACAAATCAGCAAATGGAACTCTGGGAGAGCTGAAAGCAATGGGAGAGATGATCCTACAAAACTGACATTCTCAACCTCCTGACCACATCATGAGGAGGCATGTGTAAAATTATTGGCGAATCGTGTTGTACCTACATCCCAGACGAATCAGGAACAGGAGGAGACATCCACGATGCTTTGCACGATCTGAGCGAACTATGTTGAGAGTGGGACTAAAGGAACAGACCCTTTCAACCCATGGTCATGGTTCACCTCCGGACCATGGTGGCACCTCCTGCTGAGAATCTGCACTCCAATCCTGACAATTGCCTTCTTTTTATTTGTGTAGTACCATGTCTGAAAAACATGATGAATTAGCCTAAAAAGAAAATGCAGAGTGATTCTTTTTCTCATTTTTTGTTGTTTTTCTTTTGGTTTGAGTCCATAAAGGACCTTAGTTCATAAAGAACTCATTTTTGCTGTGCGCCTCAATGATCGTTTCATCTGATTAAGTTGTAACCAGTTTAAATGATAAAGAGGACGGATATGTTAGAGAATTCAAACATTGATCATTTAAAACTTATTACTTTAATGTATTCTGATGAATCATTCATGATCAATCATCATCATGAGATGAATCATTAACCAGTTTGCTTTACTAAAAGTCTTTCTGTATGAAACAAAACATCTCTGAAGAACATAACTTGTTGCTTCCTGCACACAGAACAAAAACACTGATTTGGCCAGCTCATGTTTTAATCACAGATAAGGTTTTTACATTACGTTATTGTTTCTTTTGGCATTGCCACACTCATGTTTTAATCACAGATAAGGTTTTGACATTACGTTATTGTTTGTTGTTACACTGCCACGTTTTCCATGTGCTATCTGAAACTGTCATCCTTGTTACTCATTATTGTCCAACCTTTGAGAGAATAAAAAGCCAGTACGCACTTTCCAATTTGGATTTGATCTCAAACACTTTTGAAACATGTTTCAAAGTGTCTTGAGGTGATCTCCCATTTTCAAAGTCTGCTGCTCTGAAAATTAATTCTTGTCTCTCTTCTTGTGTGGTTCGTGTTGAAGGTGAAGGTGTTTAAAAATCCTCCATCACTTTGGAGAGCAGACGGAGCTGGAAAAAGCTGGTCTTGACAACAGAACTGATCTGTTTATCAAACTTTAAGTTGGAGTCAAGCTGCACTCCAAGATTTCTGAAGTGGTTAAGGGGAGTGGGCTGTGTTGTCTTTTCTTTCCCATCATGCTTAGCGTTTTTTTTTCCAGCTGCACCTTGAGTGAGAAGGACATGTGTAAGTAAGTAAGTAAGTAAAGTTTATTTATATAGCACTTTTCGCAGATAAAATCACAAAGTGCTGTACAACATATAAATAAAAAATTAAAATAAACAGAAGAATTACTGTATTAAAATCTGATTAATCAAAACAATAAGAACAGCTGATAAAAACAAGAACAATTGATAAAAACACTCAATAAAAACATTTATCTAAAAGCTTGTCTGAATAAAAGTGTCTTGAGCTGGGTTTTAAAGGAATCAATAGAGGTGGTCACACGAAGAGACAGGGGCAGGGCATTCCACAGCCGGGGGGCTACGGCCTGAAAGGAAAGGTCACCCCGAGTTTTAAACCGGGTCTTAGGGACCTGTAGAAGGTTCAGTGCTGAAGAACGAAGGGTGCGGGCTGGAGAATAGGGGATCAGCATTTCTGTGATGTATTGGGGGGCCTGTCCATTTAACGCTCTAAAAGTTAATACCAAAATTTTAAAATGAATTCTAAATTTAACAGGGAGCCAATGTAGATCATATAAAACCGGTGTGATGTGAGACCTTCTATTTGTTCCTGTTAAAAGCCTCGCAGCAGCGTTCTGGACCAACTGGACACGAGCGACAGCAGACTTATTAAAACAAGTAAAAAGTGAATTGCAGTAATCTAAACGAGAAGAGATAAAAACATGAATAATCATCTCCAGGTCAGATTTAGATAACATTGCCCTCAGTTTAGAAATGTTCCTCAGGTGATAAAAGCAGTTTCTGACCAGGAGCTTTGAATGTTTGTCCAAAGACATTGACTGGTCGAACTGAACACCAAGGTTTCTGAGGCTCGGCTGAGAAGAGGAGCCCAGAGAACCGAGGTGTTGCTTGATTAGAGGAACTTTCTGTTCAGGGGCAATGATCAGGGTTTCAGTCTTGGCAGAATTTAACTGAAGGCAGTTGTTGGCTAACCACACCTTAATCTGGGACACGCAGTTTACTAATTCATCTAACTTGTGTAATTCTGAGTCATTGAAGGAGCAGTAGAGTTGAATGTCGTCAGCATAGAAATGGTAAGAGACATTTCTGAAGCTATTTATAATCTTTGCAAGTGGTGTGATGTAAATAATGAACAGAATAGGACCCAAGACTGAACCCTGAGGAACACCATACCTTAACGGAGAGGTCTTAGACTGTATGTTATTCACAAACATTGAAAATTTTCTGTTGTTCAAATAAGAGGAAAACCACTTCAAAACAGTTCCAGAAAATCCTAATTCATGTTGTAGTCGATGTATCAGAATTGTGTGGTATAGATCTGCCTCTTGTGTGCTGTTATAGTTTGCGAGTTACCTGTTGTAAGGCTCAAGAGTGTCTTCATTGGGTTTATCTCACACAACTTTAAAATTAATTGTCTCAGTACAAACATTTCATTATACAGGTGCACATAACTGTACAGTATCGGTTCGGAAAAGTATCGGTATTGGTCGATACACAGTTTATAAGTATCAGTATCGGATCGGAAGTGAGAAATGTGA